>JACAXG010000228.1:354127-633004 GCA_018881555.1 Amblyornis subalaris
TAGATATAGATATAGATATAGATATAGATATAGATATAGATATAGATATAGATATAGATATAGATAGATATTTGCTTTGTCTTTAGGTCATTCAATGAAAATCTAAGAATGGGAAATGTCCAGGAGCCTCCAGCCATCTCTGCTCTTCCCATCCTTTCCCTGGCTACACGGTCTGGAACTCTGGTTCCTCACAACCTTCACTGCTACCGCCAGCCTGCAGCTGGGGAACCCCAGCCCTTCTCAGGAGCCAGAAATGCCACTCCCGATGTGTGCTCTCTGCTGGGAAAGGTTTCTGACATGGAAAGGTTTCTGAGATGGAGTGCTCTGCAGAGACAGCTGTGGCATGGCTCTAAGGTCAAGGAGGAAGCGGTTCATTGTGTTCCTCTTGGAATCCAAATTCCTGGGAGGTTGTCAGACATCCAGGTCGTGCGAATGGCAGTGCCTGCCCTGGCTCCAACCTGCCCACAACCTCTTTCCACTGGGACTCGTGTGCCTCTGGGACTCCACCTGAGGTTTCTGTTTGTTTGGCTGTTGCTTGGGTTTTTCTGTGGTTGTTGTTTCTTTAATAGAACATCCGGGAACACTTGTCCAAATCTCACGGCAGGACACTGTGCCCTTTGCTCACAAAACCCCCGAGCTTAACTTGGCCATCTGTGTTCCCTGTGACTCCTTCTGTGGTCCCCAGTTCAGAGATGTGGGAGAGGGCAGGTACCTGCCCAGTTCAGAGGTGCAGGACAGGGGGGAATTTTGTTCCCAGTCCAGAGGTTCAGGATAAGGAGGGTATTTTAAGGGCGTTTCTGTTGCAGTGCAGTTGGTGGAAAGCACAGATATGTCTCAGACAATCCTTACACAGCTCTCTGCCTGAAAACAGGAAAAACATACTGGTTTTCAGACAACATAAGGCATGATTCCACAATTAAGCCAGTTAAATTCCATCAGAAAAGATTTTAATAGGGAAAAAAATCAGGACTGGCCTAAGTGAGGAGGATGCAGCCCCAGAGCTGTGCAGAGCAGCCCCGTCCTGCTCTGGCCCAAGGAGTGGCCAGAGCTGGGTGAGTGCTGGGTGAGCTGAGCATTGCTCTGTGCAGGGAGACCATATAAGAGTAAAGTCTGTGGTGTTACTGATAATGAATGTCTCCTCATTTCTCATAAATTCTCTGCTAAATGTACGATCACCAAGTTAATAATGCAGAGCAGGACATAATGAATAGCCAGCTACAGTAAGTAAATCACGACTGGTAAGAAACAGAAGAGAAACAGAAACTTCTGGCACTTTTACCAAGCAGAACCCCTTGGAAGAAGCCCTGCATGCAGCAAAGCAGAGCTGAGGACACATTTGGTGTGGCTGCTTGCTGCCACAGGGGACAGGAGGGTCTGGGGAGGCAAGGGCTCACTGTATAAGGAAGCCATGGTGCATTCTCTGGTGCTTGAGGCTTCCCAAATCCATGCTGCAAAGAGAAACTCTGGCTGTGGTGCTCCCCACGTAACGGGAGATCATTCCTGAGATCTAGTGGCAGGCTGCCAGCCAGAGCATCGGCACAGCTGAAAGCCTTGTCACAAACACAAGAGCCATGTGTGCCATGTGAGCAATGCCGTCGGGGCATGGGGCAGMGCAGGGTTTAGGTGGGATCGCTCTGTCAGGGGGAGCAGCAGGAGCACCGCCCGGAGGTGGCACCAACGCCCCGCTCACCATGTCCTGCTTTCTCCATGGAAGCCGGGGAAAGTATTTTAATACCCTGACTTCAGCATCGTCCTCCCGGGTCAGCAATGAAAGTTCAGACTTTCGAGCACGAACAACCCTTTTTTTTCTCTGCCTAATTTCCTGTTTGATCTTCCTGAAGGTCCCGAGGACCCGTCGCTGGAGAGGGGCGAGGGCAGAGCCGTCTCCAGCTGTCAGACAGCTCATTGTTGGTGCCGAGAGGACGGGCTCACGGGAAATCCTGCTGCGGGCTGGGCCGGGGGCTGGCTCGGTCATTGTCACAGCGCGGCCCGCGGGCGACAGCGCCCGGCACACGAACCGCGCCCCAGTGCCCCGCTCTTCGGGGCTCTGATCTCTGCCGAGCCGCTTCCTCTGCCGCAGGAGAGCTGGCAGACAGGATGTGCCTTCGTGCCCTTGAGCTGCTCCGGCCTCGGGAGGCCTGCGGTGCCCCCATCGCTCCCCAAGCCTCCGCGGCCGCGCTCCAGAGGCAGCGCCGGATCAGGAGCCAGATGTGCAGAACGGGAGTGGGGGCTGAGGCTGCCAGGGTGGAGGCAGAATGGTATCAAAACAAAGTGGGATGTGGGAGAGGCAGCTCCTGACCTGGCTGTGTTTTGGAGAGGAGCAGCCGAGGTTTGAAGATGTGTAGCTGAGTAACGCTGGGAGAAGAAAACTGGGAAGGGAAGTAGGGAAACAGCAAAGCTGCGCCCGCGGAGATTTATCAGGGAATCAACCGCTGCGTCGATCATCTGGGAGATGAGCTTGGCACTGGGGAGTTAGCAGCCTTGTAGCTCATTTCTCCACTAACAAAAGAGTTCCTGCGAGGGAACAGATGTTGTTTGGGTCCTACCACCCTCTCTGGTGGCCCAGCAACTTCACTTTGTAACTGCTAGAAAAGCAATTTCTGTGATTCCCGTTCTGTACCTGTGGCCGTCCCTGAGCCACAGGGGCTGCTGGCTGCAACTGGGATTTTTGGGGGTATTTTTTGCATGCTGAGGCCCTGCTGCAGATCCTCCCCAGGTACACTTGGGGCTGGCTGTGCCTCTGCTGCTGTGGGGGATGGGAGCTGCTGCATGGGTGTCGTACAGGTTTGCACCATGGGTGTTGCACAGGTTTGTGCCTGGGCTCTGGCTGTCCCAGCACCACTGCTGCTGCTTGCAGGTTACAGAAGGTGACTGAACTTCTGCCAGTGGTTGTTTTCTCCAGAAACTGCCATCAGCTGCAGACGTCAGCCCTGCTCAAAGAGCAGCAGCAGGGCTGTAAAGCCTATCCCTGGGACAGGCAAGGCTGGCAGTTCCAGGCACTGGACCATTGTCGCCTGCCACAGGTCTGTGCCGGGCAGAACCGGAGCAGGGAGGCTCCCATGAACCGTGAATCATCTGTGGAGCACAGACTTGCTCTGTACAGTCACAGAGTGCTTCGCCTTGTGTCCTGGCCCTAGTCAGACCCACAGCCCAAGTTCTGTGACCTCGACACTCTCTGAGCAGCAGCCCACTGACAGTCCCTGCTCTCACACGTAGTTAACTCTCACAGCAGTGCCTTCTAGATGTTTCCCCACAATCACAGTTACAGTCTCAGTGACTGATGCCTTGTTTACATGGGAGCCTTGTCTTTGTTCTCGAGATCTGCCCTTGACTCGCTGTCAGGTGTCAGCGTGCGGGGGCTTCAGGTTGTCTGTTGGGTTATTTATGCAGCAGTTCAAACAAAGAAGAACCAGTTTAGAACTGCCAGTTGATTTTAGWTCTGTGTAGGAGGGGAGGGAAGGGGAGAGGGGTGATGCTGTGTGTATGGCAAAGTGCTGATGGTGAGCCTGGGCTGTGACAGCTCCCGCTGTGGGTTTGAGCCCTCAGCGGTTTGGGGTCGAACCAGAAGTCCAGCAGTTTGTGACCTGGAGTTGTTGCCATCTGAATGGGGAAGTAAGTCAGATTTGATTTTGTGCCTGCTTTGTGAAGAGAATCCACTGTCACGAGTGTCTGTGTGAGACTGAGGGGGCTGCGGGGTCAGGGGACACATCAGGAGCCCTGCTCTCACCACTCTGATGGGCACAAATAGAAATAAAATACGTTGTCTGTCAGTAAACAGTGTCCACTGTGACATCAGGTTATTGAGGCCAGTGAGCTCATCTCCAGGACCCTCTGTGCTGAGTCAGTTCCGGCCACAGTGAGCTCTGTGGAAGGAGCATTTTCCAATGCTGTTTAGGGAAATCTTATGGAGAAAGTAAACAGATATCTAACCCCAAAACCCTGCCCCTCTGCAGGCCTCTCTCGTCATGGCAACAGCTGGGGAAGAGGATGCTGGTGTAGCAGAGAGGATCCGCACCCCTTGGGGCAGTGTCAAGGTGCTCCCGGCACTGTGTTTGACAGGCATGTGGTAAACACCAAGTTTCTTGTTCAGCAAATTAATTGGGGAAGAGAAAAGATTGATAGCCTGGCCAACTGCCCCTGGGCTGGTGGGATGGCGTCCTGACTTGTGGGACTGTGTCCTAACTCTCAGGGATGTCCTGATGTGCCCCAGCCGCTCGCGGGGCATCCCACTGCGATGAGCTGCGTCCTGTGTCCCCTCAGGCAAATAGTTTCCTCGGGGACTTCTTCTCCCCCAGGCCTGTGGGGCTCCTCTCTGTTGAGGAAATGTCTTTCATCAGTAGAAATTAAACCAGGAAAATATTTTCCATTTGTGTCAGGATAAAAATGGCTCAAGCCAGGCGTGATTGATAGCCGAAAAATATGGGAGCAGTGCCCGTGCCGTTTCGGAAGGCTTCCCACTGTCCTTGCTTACAGTAAACACAGAATATATTTAGCTGCAGAGCCCAGCATGACACAGCCTCTTACTGCAATAATAGCAGCGCCTTGTCTCTTTTCCTTTTTTTTCTCTTTTCTAAGAAATGGCATTGACAGAACTCCTAGGACGCCGGGTAGTGATTGCATCAAGGGTAGTGATTGCCTCAAGGGCTCACTGTGCCTCCAACAACACCAGGGTCTGCGTTTTCCCGTGTTTACCAGGTCTAGCAACTGCAGGCTGTGGTGACTAACTCGGCAAACAGGCATTTGGGCGTCCGTGGCACGTCCTGCGTGTGGCACCAGTGACGTGCTGCCACACAGGCGCTGGTTAAACCCTGCTCCCAGTGTGACTGGGCACCCCGAGCATCAGAGAAACCATTCCCAGCCATTTGCCCGCTTTCCCCTTGAACTGAGCTTCTGTTAGGGCTCGAGTCCTGCCTTGGGGACACCATCTCCATGACAGAGCCCAATGAGAATGCACAGGCAACCTGGCAGTTTCCCATGCCAGGGAAGGATGGCAGGAACGGGGTCTGCCTCAATCGTGTGACCCCCTTGAATCCTGAAATGCAAAAGTGAATTTTATTGTGGCCCAGAATCCCACAAAATGCCACCTGCTACTCACATCACTGGCGAGGAGCAAGGAGCAGGGCTGTGGACAGTGGGGCTGTCGTGTGCAGTCACTGTGATGGTTGTCATGCTCAAGCAAGGTCAGGGACCTTCATTAGGACCTGCCTGTGTCTTGTTCCCACCCTTTGTTTGCCCCATGCACTTTTTATTCTAGTGCCAATGTTTGGGTCTCTGGCTTCCTTATTTACCAACAGCTCTAACAGTGCAATGGTTTACAAATGCTGTCCAGACACCGAGGATTTTAGGGCTTGAAATAAAACCCTTTCCTAAAAGTCCCTCTGGGCATCCTTTATCTGATGATGAAGACTTTCTCATTTCCCAGCACCAACCATCCATGGGAAAATATTGACACTGGCCATGCTGTCCTTTGGAAAGAGGGGAAACCATTAGATGGAGCGGAGCAGGAGAGGGACCCATAGGCAGATGGGGTAGAGACACTCACCTGCCTGGTCAGGCTGGGAAGATGAAACACAACAAAAGAGAGATTTCCTGCAGGCCACACAGAGAGCATGAATAAACCCGCTCCTTCCTATTAGGGAGTGCCTCTCAGGCTTGCCCACAGACTGCTGAGCACTGGGGAGGTGGGTCCCAGTGGCAAGCGAGAAAAGAGCCTTCAGGACTAAGTAACAGAGCAAGCAAAGTGTGATGCTACAAACAGCAAAACAAAAACAATGTTGGCAAGAGTTCCCTGCTGTCTCGGGGAGCTGTGGCAGTGTCCCAGCACAGCCATGCTGGTGGTCCTGGGCTGGAACAGCCCTGTGTCATCCTCTTAGCAGTGATGGCTTCTCAATCTGTTCCCTACTCCCCCTCCATATTAGGTGTAATTTAGCAGCTCCTCTCTCCTCCTCCACACTGTAATTAGCACTTTTTGGCTTGAGTCATGGCCTGTAATCATATCTGGCCTGCAGTCACTCTGCAGAGGTGAGCCCTTCCCCAGGCACAGATAAGCCTCTGCTTGTGCCAGGCTGAGTGTTCCAAGGGACGTGGTGCTCTGGGCACGCCCCGATGAACCGGCAGGTCTGGGGCAAGTGGCAGCAACAGAAAGAAGGTGAAGGCAATTATTTTCTGTGCCCTCACATCCCTCCCAATGGGGAATTGCAAGGCAAACTTGGTTGTTTTTAATAAATTGCTTTGAGACCTGTGGCCAAGGTGTGCAGGAGAGGAGCCTGGCCAGGTGACAAGGAAGCGTCTCTCCAGAAGAGCCCTGGGATGCTCCCTGATCACGGTGCAGAAACATTTGGGCCCCARGTGTGACAGCACTGGGGACTTGCTGCCTTTCCAAGGTACAGCAAATGGTTCTGCAGCAGGGCAAAATTTGGGATGTGGCATTTGGGGCCTGGCAGCCTGAGGGTGCTCCCAGGAATGCAGCAGGTCCAAAGCTCCCCTCCAGCAGCACAAGTGAAGCAGGAGTTGGGGGAGTTGCTCTGAGATAAACTCACCAGTGAGTGGAGAAAGATGGGGATAGAAATGAGCAATCCTGGCACAGATCAGGAACACAGGGAGAGGAATTGCAACCATGGCTCAGGCTAGAACTGGCCACAGCTCCAATGGGACCTTCATGATGTAACGAGAGCCTGGGGACTCTGAGATGTGTCTGCAAACTCCCAGATGCTTTAGGGAAGTTGATCATGAAAGAGTTTATAGCTTATGAGGAATTTGTAAGGCAGTCAGGACCCAGATAATGGGGGATTTTAATTACTTAGATATTGATGGATATAATAAGTGTGCAGCAAACCACAAAGGGAAACCTGTGGCTGGAGGGGAGAACGAGATTGATCTATGCACAGCATRTTAAATCACTTAAATCATTCAGAGCCTCTTCTGGCCCCAGCTCCAGGAGCAGAGCCAAGTATGATAAATAAGGTCGGAGTTGGGAAGTGTCTAGAATCCAAATGTTTGTATTCCTGTTCGATTTCAAATATTCACGGGGACAAAGGCAGCAAAGCACTTGGCTGAATGTGCCTGGGGGCTGTGGGAATTCCTGCGGAGGGGGCCGGCAGCCCGGCGCCGGGAAGGGGCTGCCAGCGCCCACGGGCAGCTCAGGAACTTTCGCACAGATTTGTCGCAGTGGAAGGTGACCTGGGTGAGACCCGGGCATGGCGAGGAGGGAACCAGAGGCCAAAGCGATTGAGAACGACAGAAAGTCTGAGCAAACAGTGTGGGTGGGATGACGGGCTGGGCATGGCCCAGGGAGCGGAGGGAGCCTGGCGGGCAGGGCTGGTCCCAGGGCTGGTGAGGCTCTGTGGGGTTTAGTGGCACCAAAGGTGTGCCCAGGTGAGGTCTCCTGCCACCTTGGGCATGCACCAGGCTTCCTTCTCCATCACACAGGTCTGACCATCAGATATCACAGGGGAAATCTTGGCTTAACACAAGTGAGGAATCAGGAGTCAGGTGGACACTCCAAAATGTGGCTGGAAGAGCTCTTGGGTTCCTGGGCAGCTCTGAGCTGCAGCTAGGCAGTAGAAAAATGCCTCAGTGCTGCAGGGACAGGGCCTGGCTCCAGAGATAAGTGAGATTTCTGTGTGTGTGGCACCCATGTGGGGCTGGAGCTGCTGCTCTGGATATGGACAAGGTCTGTGACATCTCTCCTGTTTTTCCATCCACTCCCTGGCAGGTGTCAGTCCCAGCTGACCCAGTGGATGCTGCTGGGCTCTGGGAGATGGTACAAAATCCTGTTCTCACTCATGTGGATCCCAGGCAGACTGTGCATCCCAACCTCACTGCGGAGATGTACCTCTGGGAGCTGAGGTCTGGGGGGCAGCACCTCTGAAAGAGGGAGGAGAGTCTGCTCCTTTGCTGCTTTTCCCTTGCTAAAATAATTAATTTTATTACAGAGCTGTAGAAATGGGCTTATCCCTGCCTGTCCCAGTGCAGGGAATCGTGGCTGTCCCCCATGCTCAGGTTGTCCTAGTTGGGGTCTGGCAGAGAGAGAAGCAGAGCCTGATCATTGCTGCTCAGTAGAGGTGATGGGGTAGCTGTGGCTGGACTCATCCCACACATTCTGGGTTCCCCCAGTGCCTGCCAAAACCAGCCCCTCAGGACAGAGCAGGGCATCAGGTTGGCAGCCTGTGGCAGCACGGTTCCCACTGGCGGGATGCAGCATGGATGCCAAGAACATGGTTATCCTTGAACACATTGTGCCATTTTTAGGGACAGGCATAAATTATTTAAATGCCGCGTGCTTCCAGTCAGAATGCACCTGAGACCTTAGAAGTCTGTTTCTTGTGATCAATGTTAGACAGCAGTGGTTTGAAAACAGAGGGAAATCAAAGCTCTCGTGCAGCAGCTGTCCCAGCCTGCCAGGAGAGCACATGGAAAAGGGCTGTGCCTCACTGTGGCTCACTGTCTGGGTACTTCCAGAGTGGCAGGATCCTCATTGACTTCAATTCTAAAGGAGCTGCAGCTGATTGATTGTGAGCTGGCGTGACAGAGCATTTGGTAACGTGAACTCAGGCATAGGGATCCTGTGCTGTGTGGTTTACTGGCCAGGGAATGTAGTGGTCTGACTCCTTGTCTGCAGTTTCTTAAGCACCTTCCCTGTTCCCCAAAAGTGTGGAAGGTGAGTGTGCCCTCCAGTGCGGGGAACCCCCTTGGCCCTCCAGAGTCCTCCGACATCTCTCTGGTTTTCCAGCTCCCCTTTTCTCTTCTGAGGTGACACAAATCCATCCTCCTTGCTCCTAAGGACCTRTTCCTGACCCCACTGGCATGGGGCAGGGGCAGCATGTGCAGGGAATGGAGTTTGCAGCAGGAAGAAAACCCACCCACCCGTTGGGGGTCCTGTGGCCCTTCCTGGCAGTGGCATCACTGCTGCCCAGCAGGGTTTGGGCATTTGCAGCACATGTGGAGCCGCTGCCCCCCCACAGCGCCAGCCTGCCCCAGCTCCCTCCAGTCCTGGCTGCATTTCTCATTTAGCTGGAGTGATTTTTCCCCTGGTCCAAGTTTGCTGTTTTCCTGAAATGGTCTGAAATGTAATAGACCAAGACAATCATCAGGATGAAATATTTCCTACATGAAATATGCAGCAGCTATTCAGAAATGAAGATCAAGTGGAAGGAGCACTGCCAGGCAAAGATTTAAAGGTGCTGACACGTTCCCGTGGGTTGTTTACTGAAGTCATCTCTCAAGCCCCAGTTTTAGGGCTGCATTCAAAAAAAGAGCACAAAATACAATTTAGCAAGAGCTTTAATAATTCAAGCTGCAGCATGCTGAGCTTGTTTTTGCCCTTATGGGAACAACATCTCATTTCAAAGGACCTTGACTCTCTTCTGGTAGCGCAGAAGGGGCACTGCCAGGGCTATTTTTGCACCAAGACACTGATTGGGTGTGAATCCTCCCTCTGGTGGCTGTGCCAGCAAAACCTGGGCAGGCAAAACAGAGCCATATGGCCTGATTTCCCTAAAGACGCCGATTCCAAGGAATTTGGGCGTGCTGACCTGCTATAAAAGGGCAACTTGGGCACCTGGCATTATAAAAAAAGCTTTAGCACTGCTCTTGGTGCGAGGCTCTGCCCACTCAGCCCAGATCAGTGGTGCGAGGTGAGCCCGTCCCTGCAGCCTTGGGCCAGGCAGTGATGCTCGGGAGCAGCTGCACCCAGCCCAGGGGCTGCTCGCGGGTCTTGCTTCACCTGCTCCCGCCTCTGTGTCAGAGGAGTCTCGATGCTGGGCTGGCCCTGGCAGCTGGCTCGGTGTTGGTCTGCTGCAGGTACCTGACCTGAGGATCATGGGTTTATCGGAAGTATTCTTCTCATGCTGGCCCCTTGAGGAAGCCATGTGTCCCCATGTCCCCTACTACAGCAGTGTTATCACTGAGACTTAAACTGAAGCCCGTGTGAGCCCCAGTGCTGCAGCTTTGCCCCTGTAGCATCCTGAGCCCTTAATGAACGAGGAGGGGCAATGGAGTTGGCCATGGAGAGCAACCCTTCTGCCTCAGAGCAGTCTCTTCCCGTGAACACCAGCCTCCTGGGCTCCCCGCATTTACCCCACAGCTTGGCTCCCTTCTCTCATCCACACTCCTCTCGCGGCTGGGTTTGAGTGGCTTTAGTGCCACTCCCACGACGGGAGAGTTGGTGTTTGTTGGACTTCCCCTGTGGAGCAATCATGGTCCCTTTGCAGGTGTGGAGGGAGAGGAGCCGTGTCCGGGTGCCAGCGGCTGGGGGTCGCAGAGCTCCTTCTTGCCCCTTGCTATCCCCCGCACCACTCCGTCCTACACCCGCCAGTGCTCGTCAGTGTTTTATTGTTCCTGCTGCCTCTCTGTTCCTCTGCTGCGGCAGCGGCTGCGCCGCAGCCACACGCGGGGTTCTGCCGCCACCTGGTGATGGAGAAGCGCTGGGATGTCGGGATGGACACAGGGCCCGCCGGCACGGCTAGACGGAGAATCGCGGCTTTATTGATCCGTGTAACCCACCCGTGTCCATCCGCGCTGCAGCCCCCACGCCCGGGATGGAGCGAGGAAGAAGTGAGGCTTGGAGGGACACAGCTCGTGGCTGGTGCCCTGGCATGAGGTGCTGACAGTGCCATGGGAGGACACTGTGCCCATCCCGGGGCCCTGGAAGGATGCTGAGCTCAGTGTGTGCCTTCTGGGGGGAAGCAGCAGCAGCAGCACTGTTCTCGCTCAACAGCCCCGAGCGTGTTCCTCGTGTCTCAAACGTGTGCAGGCGGGAAGGCTGCTGCTGAGGGGAGGTTTTGGACCTTGGCTTGTGTGTTGCAGACAGACACCGAAGCCCCTCGGCCTCCTGCACCCACTTTGGGCAGTGCCTTGCCAACCCTCAGGGCATGTCAGGCACTTATCATCCCCTCCCTCGTGGTGTCCCTGATGCTCTTCAGGAAGCTGAAGATGTGGGACCCGCCGGTGCCCTTGGCCTCCAGGGCAGACGGGGGCTTTCCCCCGGCAGGCCCAGCCCTGGCCCCCTCCTTTGCCCGCCCGGCCTTGGCTTTGGCCGCGGCAATGGTGATGTACTTGGTGACAATGGTGATGTGGTAGCACCTCAGGTCTGTCAGCGCAGACACGCAGCGGTTGAACGCGGCGCGGAGCCGCGCAGCCCCTGAGCACAGCACGTGCTGCTTCAGGGACGGAGCACGCTGGATCTCCTCCACAAAGGCTCTGTGGGGTGGCGGCATGTAGTCCCTCATCCTGTGCAGGAAGGCAGCTGCAAGACACCAGCAAAGGAAGGAATAAGTTGTGGATAAGTGGATTAAAGGCCCCGACCCTCTCAGAGAGAAGCCAGCCTGGAGCTCTGGTGCTGGCATGCGACCACTGACAGCCTGCACACCATCCACTGCTCTGCCTCCAAGTAAGTGAGAAAAAAACCATATTAGGTCAGTGCTCCATTAGGGTTGGTCCTAACCCTAAAAGGGAGGATTTAGGCCTGCTCCCAGCCTTTTTGTTTGGGGGGTTTTTGCTAGTAAAGTGGTTTTGCTGATTTCTGGTAAATATTTCTGTTGTGGGCTGGACTAATGTGGAGCTCTAGGAACGGAGGAGGTAAATCACTGGCAGGATGCTCTGCTTCCTCATCTCGGGACCCATAGAGAACCTCAGTAAAAAGCTGACATGCAAAAAGCCAAGTGTGTTCTTTTGGGAATTTATCATGGTGAAGAAGCAACTGCCAGAGCCACATTTATAACCTTCCTCCCTGGAACTGGGCAGAGCCTGGTCCCAGCCAGACTCTGCAAGGGTGAGATGGGCATATGTCCTCCTGCCTGGCAGAGCTGGCACAGTCACAGGAATTGCTCTGGCTCATCTCTTCCCCTGCCCTTTATTTGCTTTGGAAAAGGAAAAGCTGTGTCTTACCGCTGTCCTGGCGGTGGCGGATCCCCAGGAGCTCATCGAAGGCGTGCAGGACTGTGCTCTGCGCCGCGCTGCCTCCCGAGTACGCCAGGGGCTCCTGGGACACCCCCTCGTAGATGAGCCCGTGGGGCATGGCAGGGTTGTCCTTCCAGCTGAGCAGGAGACACGGCAGAGTCAGGCAGTGGCCCTGGGGCGGAGGACAGGGGCCTACGAGAAGGGACCCTGGGCTGGCAAGATTGAGCAAAACCTTCCTGGCCCAGCACATGGATCTCCTCCTCTTAGCTCAGCCATCTCAGCCCTCCTCAAAGGGGATATAAATTTGGAAATCAAATACTGTGCCAAGGCGCACAATGAGGCCGTGGGTGTAGGGAGAAATCCTCAATTTTCCTTTGGCAGAAGATCGTTCTCTGGGATCTCCATGCCCTGGTGAGCACCCCGAGGCATGGTGCTGGGACACATTGCCCTGCCTGGCTGCACCTTCTGCTCCAGTTCAGGAAGGTTTGTGTGAGCAGAGCTGCCTTGGGTGTGTGAGAGTGGAGGGGGCACTTGTCTGGTCAATAGTGGCACTTAACATCAATTTCTTGAATGTCAGTGGCCGTTCGGAGAAGGAAGTAGTCATCCTAACACTCCTCCAGGCCCCTGAAGTTTGGATTTTCCTTTGTTCCTGTTACTCAAGGTGATGTCTTTAAAGGCATTTAAAGGATAAATAGAGGCCAGGCCAGCCTGCCCCTATTTATCTCTGCAGATAACAAGGCAGGGATGGAATTTCCTCCCTCTGAATCTGTTGGTCCTGGGCAGGTTGGGAGCCAGCACTGCTGGTGCCTCCCCACACACACCCTGGACTCAGACCCTGTCAGCCCCCATTGTGCCGAAATGGAGAAGTGCTCGCTCTCACATGGAGACAGGAGTTACGATTTCAGGGAGATAAAGTGCCTGGCACAAAAATATCTGTTGACCTTTAGCAGAATGCACCATTCCATGAGGTTTTCGGTGCTGGCTGCAGTCTCTGTTGGGTTGCAGGAACAGATTTTACACAAACTGCAGAGAAAATAGATTCATTATCAAATACCAGAATATTTTTAGTTCTCCCAGGATTGTATTTATAGTAACCTCTACGAGTGGGAAGTTCTTATAAGCAGAAGGGAATTTAAAAAGCTTGTTTTCCCAGGCTGATGACCATTGAGACAAGGTCAGCTTGGATAAAAAATGAGAGAAACCTAATCATGATGCATGGAGCCTTTTACTTGGGAAAACTGAGATATGATGGAGAGAAATAAAAATAGAACCCCCCTGAGAAGCCTGGGAGCGAGCAGCTGCAGATGCTGCCGCCCCACAGGGATGCTGAGGGAGGGTGAATGCGCCATGCTGGGCTCTTGGGGCCATGGTTCTGCTTTGCCCAAATGGCATTTTCAATATTTGTGGGGGATTTTCTTTTTTTGAACTGACAGAATTGTAACAGAGCAGCAGCAAGAGGCTTGTTATGGATGTTTCCTTAGCACACAGTGGGAAGAGCCCTTGCTTGGCTTTGCAGCTTTGTGTTCACAGTGTGGAAGTAAAGAGAAATTCCTCTTCTACTGTCAAAACTGTTCGGCCAAGAGCAGGAATTATTCATTTGTGCACAGTTCTGGCTGTTGGGGCTGTCAGGGCTGAGCTAAAGCGTGGAATGGAGAGAAGCTGGAGGAGGGCAGACCCCAGCCCATGCCTGGCTGATCCAGTGCCTGGGAATTCCTGAGGGACAGGATCAYGATGCTCTCGGGACCACCACTGCCAGACAGCACTGGTCCCTACTCTGCCCTGGGGGACCCCATATCCCATCTGGACTGCCCTTTCCCTAGCTCCCCCCAGCCCTGGGAGCTGCCAGCATGATGGCTCTGAGGGGAAATATGCTGCACTTACCCAGAAAGAAAGATCCGGATCACAGCGTAGAATACTTCTGGATCCACGTAGTCTAGGAGGAAATCAATCACATCAGGGGTGATCGGCAGTTACACCGACGCGTGTGATGAGCTGCAGCGTGGGCAGGGCCGTGCTGCTCTCACCATGCATCCGCCTCAGCGCCTCGCCCATGGCCTCGATGGCCCCTGCCAGCTGCCCCAGGGCTCTGTGCAGGGTCTCCTCATCACGCTGCAGGATGGCACGAAGGGCCCCGACGATTGCCTGCGAGAGGAGAGGAGGGAGAGCACCAAGTGACAAGGGGGTGGAATATCTGTGTACAGTGGGTCTGGGCACGTGCTGCTCTGCCCCTTCCCCAGCCCATGTTCCGGGGAGAGGGACACCTTGCGGGTGCACCTACATTTACAGGTAAGCAAAGAGCCCTGAGACACGGCGGTACCCACCTTAATGCCAGGCACAGCTGCCTTCTCAACAAGGACAGTGACGAGGATGAAGCCCCGCAGGCTCTCTCCCCCGGGCAGTGTGATGACGGTGTCCAGGTTCCTGCACAAAGGGGCCGAGGAGAGGCATTAGGGGGGTTGTGGCTCAGAATTTCCYTGCACACTGTGGGACCCACTGAGCCCTTGTAACAAGACCCTCCCAGACTGCAGAGCCTCTTATCTGCACCCTGTGCAGAGGAGCTGGCACAGAGCTAAAGGGGAGCAAGACTGCTCTGACTTAAGGGGATCTGCCATCCTCCCTGTGCCTTCGCCGTGGCCGCTGGATCTGTACAGGCAGAGCAGCTGGTGGTTCCGCCACAGTCACTTTGCTGTCGTTGCAGTGGCACTTGTGTGCCAAACACAAGTTGTGTGCACACATCAAGAGAGGTTCAGCCTAAGCAGTGCTGGAGAGCTGAGCCAATCCAAAACAAAACCAACACCTTTAGAAAATAAATGAGCATTAACTACTTACTCAATTTCCAGAGGCCTGAAGGCATTTCGGTTATGGCCAACAAATGCACAAGAAAACGAGAAAGAGAGAGGGAGAGGTACGTTATAAATTGTTCTAGTGACGGGCTGTGCTCTGCAGGGAATAGAGGAGCTGTCCCCAGGGGCTGCTCCCAGAGACACCCATGTCCCCACAGAGTTCCTGTGTCCACACCCTTGAGGCTGACCCCAGCAATGGTGGGATTCAAGGTGATTTGGCAGAACAGGAGCAGTTTGGGAACAGTCTGTCCCCAACACCTGCTTGTCGCTGCTGCCCGACCACGAGAAGAACCGCGCTTCGTCCACTGGCGTTTGCCTGTTTACCCATTGGGGTCCTTCCTCCTCCAGTTGGCCAACACAAAGTCTGCATGGCTGAGGATGGGCGGGAGGCCCAGGGCCTGTGAGACCTCCCAGTAGGGGACGGCGAGATTTCGGGGCAGGACCTGAATGGCACAAAGCACAGGGGAAGATGGGGATGTTGTCAGGCTGCTGAAAGCAGCAGGCACCAGCCAGGCAGGAGGGGACACGCTCCTGCTGCAGCCACAGGAAAGGGGCTTTGCTCCCACAGGATAAAGTTCTAGGGGAGCAGCATCAGCCCCCAGACCCCAAGGAGCAGATGAACTTGCTCTGCCTTGCTTTTACCTGCACAGCGCCCTCCTCGCCCTCCTGCCAGACGTAGCCCGTGGTGATGAAGCTGAGCACCAGGTGCGCCAAGCGCAGCTCCTCGCATCCTCGGAGGTGCTGGGTGCTCAGCTGCGGCATCTGCCAGGGAAACCCTTGGGAGCAAGGAGCAGAGCCAGCAATGCCAAGGCCCCTGTGGTGGGGGCTGCCCTGCCAGCCAGGGGGAGCCCTCCTAGTGCCTCTCCCTGCCTTGAAGCCTCCCTTCCCGCTCACTCTGCAGGATTTGCTCTTGGTGCACTGTTGCTGGTTTGTGAGCAGGGGCAGTAAACTGTGGGATTTTCCTCAAAAAAGGAGTCCCTCTCCCTGGTGTTGGGATGCCCGTGGGAGCAGCTGATCCCTGTGTGCCAGAAGGGTTGAGCCTGGCCGTGGGACTCATGGAGCACCTGCACTCCTTCGGCAGAGAGCATAGCTGGGATGAGACATGGTTCTTGTGAGATCTAGAGGGTCCCCTGCTCTCCTTGCTCCAGCCCTTTCTGGCTGCTGAGCGCCTGGATCTGCTGCAGGAGTTATTTCTGGGCAATGTTAAGACTTTGCTGTCGCCTGGTGTCAGTCATAGCTCAGCACACGTCCATGCTGCTGGGTTGCTTTTCCACATGTTTTACAGACGCTGCTGTGTCGGACCAAGGTTTGAGAGAGCTCCAGAAGCAGGAAGGAGAACGCCATACCTGGTGAACACATGAGCGGAGCTGATGGCTCATGATCAGCTGGGGCAGCTCGTGGGCGATGTCCATCCAGGGGCCGTAGGGTGCTGGCAGCTCTGTCTTGGTGGAGGGAGGCAGAGGGAGGACTGTGAATGTGCCCAAGCTCCCAGCACCCACCCAGCCTCACACATCGCTGCTGATGGCTTGTGTCTGGTTCCCCCTTCTGTCACACGAGCCTGTGTGGTCACAAATTAATGGACTGTGAACGCAATCTGTCCATCCCCGCGCACTCCCACTGTGCAGCCAGGCCAGTAATAAATGCCCCCAGTCTGGGCACAGGAGACCTGCTCTTCTTGTGCTCCCCAAAATCCTGTAGAGCCAAGGCCGGTGTGTAAATGGCAGAGCTCCTTCTCCTCTCCTCTGTGCCACTTGCTGCAGCTGCTTTCATCATTTTAAAGAGTAGGGGTTTGTCCTATGAAACTGCCTGTGCCAAAATAGCACCTCCCTTCCTCACTGTTCTTTGTGAAGTGTTATAGCAAAATGCTCAATCAAAGCCCCCCCAAAAAGCTGCTCACCAACCCCTCTATTTCCCTGTCAGCCTCCTGTAGCATGCAGAGGGGGAGGCACAGCCAGCTCCTACCAGAGGATTGGGAAGCAGGAAGCCAAACTCCTCGGAGACCTGAAACCTGGTCAGTGCCAGAGGCAGTGGGGGCTCCTCCATGTCATCGCTGGCCTCCATGGCCGGGCGCTGGCTGTGGAGTCAGGATGTGCTCTGGCCTGGCCACCCCACTGCCAGGATGTGCTGAGCCAGCACCGCGTGTCCAACGGGGGGAGTGTACCTTGTCCTGGTGGAGAGCCGGGCCCAGCTGCCCAGTGGCCGGAGAGTCTGAGCAAACACGAGTAAAGGTCGCTGATAACGCATTGTCATGGAGCAAACATTGATCTTTGTCCCCGTGGGCATCCACCCCTGGGAAAGCCTTGAGCGATCTCTCTCATGGGAAGTAGAGTCTGTGAGCTGGCTCCCTCCAGGACCGCCCCGAGGGGCTGCCAGGCTCGCATGGGATGCTGCAGGGAGGTGGCCTGGGGCGGCAGCTCAGGGACAGTTTCTGTGGCTAGAGACCCCACAATCCTGGCAGAATCAAACTTGTGTGCAGTGGGCTATTGACCTAATTGTGACAGGCAGGAGCCAACCCCCCTGCCCGGGGGTGTCGATGCTGGGAAGCTCCTGCTGCTGTCTGGCCAGAGATGCATAGACCAGGGCTGGCCTCACGGTGGAGGCTGCTGCTTTCTCCATGGTGCTGCCATGGTGCTGGGGGTCACTGGGGCTGCCAGTGGGTTCCCACCACCTGAGGGGGGCTGAGCAGGATGCTCTGAGAAGGGCCTTCCCAAACAGCAGCTTTCTGTGGGAAAATCAGCACCAAGAGTGCTGCCTGTGCAGACAGGGGCCAGAGCTGGAGGCACTGTGGGTGCATGGGAAGGGAAGGGCCAGAGGTACAAACAGCAGGATGGACATCTCTGTGGGGTGCAGGTCCACAAGCACTGCAGGAAACATACACTTCACATACAAAACAGCGGTGACACCCTTGCGGTCAGCACCACGGCCACCACAGGAGGCAGTGGCCTTCCTTGTTTCCCAGTCCTGGGCCCATGAGCCACACACATCTACAGCCTCACAGGAGAGGTCCACTTCAGAGGCAGCCAGAGCACATGCCCCATCCCTGCCAGTGCTGCTGTCCCTGCCGGACAGTGCCCAGCACCAGGCACTTTCACAGCCCTCACAGATGGGCAGATCCCAACCACCACCATGTGCCTGCAGATTGAAGGGGACGATCGCTGCAGCTGTGGCCCCTAGGCCCCAAGAGTAGGGTTAACTCTGACAAAAAGCACAAACAAGGTAAGCATAAAACCACAAGGCACTGGCCATGACCAGCTTCACCCAATGTCTTTAATTAGTGCCCACGGTGCTGCCCTGGCTCCAGCTCTGATGTTGGGTCCATCTCTGTCTTCAGCTCCAGGTCTGGCTCTAGCTCTAGGTCTATCTGCAGCTCTGGGTCCAGCCCTGGCTCTGGCTCCAGATTCAGCTCCAGGTCTGGCTCCAGCTCCCTGTCCATGTCCTGCCTGGTGCTGTGGGGGGAACCTGGAGTGGTGCCTGGGCCCTGACTTGACTCGGAGAGTGCCTCAGCCCCCTGAGGTCACCCGAGCCCAGGGATCACCTCAGCCCTGGGGAATGTCCTTATGTCCCTCTGGAAATCACCCTGTACACACCAAGGGAATCACCTCATCCCCATTCTTCCCCTCCCCCGGGATCCCCTCAGCCCTCTTGGGGAATACTACAGCCCTCTCCCACACCCCATGCCCCTGAGGATCCCGCAGCAGGTGGGGCCCCACTCACCCCTCCATGCCCGGTGGCTGCTGCCCATGGTGCCAGCCCAGCACCTGCTGCCGCCACAGGCCGAGGCCGAGGGCTGTGGTGAGGATGAGCAGGACGAGGCTGGAGCCCAGCACCAGCCATGCCATCTCCCCGTCCTCCAGCGCTCGCTGCAGGGGCAGGCCTGGCAGGAGACAGCCCAGCTGGGCACGGGGCACTGCCAGCCCTGCCCACGCCATCCCCTCGCTGCTGCCCGCACTCACCTTCGCCTGCCAGCTGGAGGCCGCTGTCCACGCTGCCCCCCAGGCGGGACCCCCTCCTGCGGCAGTCAGGGGGCTGCCAGCCTGGGTGGCAGTGGCAATTGCCCTTGTTGTTGCACACCTGGAAGGCCCAGAGGAGGGGGTACAAGTGTGCAGTGAACCCCAACAGTCTGCCCCCAACCCCAGCACCCCGTGTGACTCACGCCGTGGCCGTGGCACTTCACCTTGCTGTCACAGGCATACCCCAGCACCGAGTGTGGGTGACACGTGTTGTTTATGCACACCTGGGAAAAACCACGGCAGCTCCAGCCCAGCACTGCCTCACCCGCACAGCGCTCGGCACATCAGGCTAGGGCCCAAAAGGGAAGGAAAACACACTATTTTTAGAAAAAAAAAAACAACAAAGGAGCCACAGTTCTGCCCCGGGGCCAGGTCATGTTCCGTGCTCACACCCCACCAAACCTTTAATGCAATGTTTGCGTGTTTTCACAGTGCTTTTAAATATCAAGCACACTGCTGCAAGGAGCAAGTGTTTCTACAACTTGTTAATATTTACAGTTTATATCTGTCATTACAGATGATTACAAAATATTTCCTCACCCTTCCAGRGCCACACTTAGTCCCTGGCGGAACCAGAAGCGGATCCAGCAATGCCGACACGTTCAGATAATTCAGAGAGACACACAAATGCTCTCGCACTCGGGCGTAAATCACAGCAGCAGCAGCTGATGGGAAGGGGTTGTTGGATGGGTACGTGCAGATTAACTTCCCACACCTGAGATCCCTGGAAAGCCAATTTGCACAGGATGTGTATCAAACATACACATACACACACGTACTCAGCACAGTCTGGTGAGAAAACATCAGCAGGACTGAGAAGTCCAAGAGAGGATCTGTGATGTAAGGAGAGACACCATAACAAGGAGAACACAGCTATTTATTGCTTCACAAATCTCACCATAAACTGGAGTCTTGACACTTCTCTTGACTGTCCAATCCCAATTAAACATGCATTTCAGCAGAGCCAGTCCCCCTTCCCCAGCGTACCTCCAAGCACAGGGCCGGTACTTGTGCCTGCTCCTGAACCCGCAGTGCCCAAACCTGTCACGCTGGCTGTTAATCTCCTCGTAACAGACCACAGGAGCATTCTTTGAATCTACAGGTTTAGCAATAATATTTGTTATAGTTAAAAGGAACACAAAGGAACATACTATGGTATCTAGCATCTTCATTTTTCATCACTTAATTAGAGAAAACATACCTATCCCTGCCCAAACCCCCAGCAGTCCTGAACCTCAGAAATCAGCATGCAAGTAGCAAACAGGGCAGTTCTCTGATTGAGTTTGCCCACAGATAATAATTTGGTTTTTGTTCTTTCCATTGTTATCTGTGAAGCACTGGGGGGGCTCCATTAACCAGAGCCAAAACAGAGCTTGAAACACTTTCCTAAAGCTGTGCCCTTCCCTCCAGGTGCCCCACTATGACCCGAGACCTGTGCATTGAAGAGCACAGGTACAAACTGAGCTGGGGCCAGCCCTGCCCCTGGGCAGTGCCAGTGCCCCCAGCACAGCCCGTACCTCTCCCGTAGAGCTGCTTGCACTGCAGGTCTGAGGACCGGCAGCGGCCCCGGTAGCAGTAGCCGGTGCCGTGCCCGCAGTCCTGCCCGTCCTGCACGTACACGTCGGGGGGACAGGATGCGGAGGAGCCGCTGCAGAACTCGGGCAGGTCGCACTGGGCATCAGCGGCCGGGCGGCACAGCGAGTTCCTCCACTTGAACTGGAGAGGAGGAAGAGCTCTGCAGTCTCCCACACCTGCCAGCCTGAGCCCACACAAYCCCTCCTGACGCCGGCCTCGGGGTCCCCTCTGAGGCGCTCAGGTTACCACATGTGTGTGACACTGCCCAGGACAGTTTCCCAGTAATATTCCCCCCAAGGGGCTCCCAAGAGCTGTGCTGGGAAGCCCAACCCCAGGGACCTTTCCCATTGCACAGCAGGAAGTTTGGCTCTATTGTTCAGCATGGGATCATACTATTTCTCAAAAAATAAAAAATGATTTTGTGACAACTATAAAAATATGCCTTACCTGACAATTTTTACAACACAATCCAGAGGAGCATTTTGCTTTTGGCTTAAATTTACACGTTCTAGTGCAGCATTTGTCCTTCAGGCATTCCTGGGGACACATGGGAAACCCTTGTTATTTTACTTTTTTGTACCTCCGATGTTCTCCTTCTCTTCCTTTTCCCCATATTACTTGGGCAATATCCAGCAGAACAAATGGGCAAAGCTGCCACCAGACTGATGCCACATAGAAACAACCTCAAAGCCAACAGAACCCTTCCTGGGCTGCCCCAGGGTTCATTATTCCACACACAGCTACAGCACAGGTGTAGGGATTTGGCGGCCGTTCCCATGGCCCCACCTGGGCTGTGCCGCAGTCGCACTGCTCGCCCGGCTCCACCACGCCGTTGCCGCAGAGTGCCTTGCTCTGCCGGGGCCGCCGGGGGCTGTCGAAGAGGCACGCGCCTCTGCCCTGCTTCAGGAAGGTCTCGAAGTCCCTCACGCTGCAGTTACTAAAGGCTTTTGCCCCACTGAAATGTCTAAAATAAAGCAATTATCAGCTTATATGTTACACGCTCACTGCCCATCACTCTCCCCAGAGCTCTGTGCAAGTCAAGGGCTCGCCCAGAGGCTGGCACAGGGCACGATGGCCCCAGGGGTCTGTCGGTTCACCTAACCTACAGCTCATTATTAACAGAGACTGCCGAACATTCAGCAGTAACTTCATTTTGGAGAGCAAAGGTTTCTTTCGTCAAATTAAGCACTGAATTGCTATTTAAATAATTCTCTTTTTCTTCTTAAAGGAATTAAAGCAAGTATTTCTTCACTGAAACAGTGGTTAGGCATTGGAAGGGCCTGCCCAGGGAGGTGGTGGAGTTTCATCCCTGGAGGAGTTCAAGGAACGACTGACATGGCACTCAGTGTTCTGGTCTAGTTGACAAGGTGGGGATTGGTCACAGGTTGGACTCAATGGTCTTGGAGGCCTTTTCCAACCTAATTGATTCCATGACTCTATGACTGTAATTTGCTGTAATTTTTACATTTGCTGAGGACATCCCTGACAAGGGGACACCATGCAACCATCCCTGTCGCCCACCTCATGTGGTCCCACCCTGCAGCCCCAGGGGCAGGACCAGCCCTGGCCAACTCACAGTGCCTCGGGGCTCATGGTGCAGACGTGCCCGGGGCAGCCACAGCCTCGGGAGCCATCGGAGCTCATGCCCAGGCTGCGGCCCAGCACCTGCGCCAGCAGCACAGAGAAGGACTCCAGTGTCACGTTCCCGTGGTACTAGAGGGAGGAGAGAGCAGAGTTGCCACAGCTGATCATTCCTTGCAGAAATTTCCGCTCTGGACACAGATACTCCCACACGCTCCCATCCATCCCTGTCCCTGCTGCCCGTGGGTGAGCTCTGGGTTCACGGCCATGTGGGCTGGTGGGGGTCAGGCAGGGGACAGGTGGGACTGTACCAGGGCCACTGTGGCAGCAGTATCTCTCTGACATGCCTCTCCTGGAGCTGCTGTGCCCACAAATGCTCCTTGGTCCCTGTACCTGGAACAGAGGTGTGGTCACTGGTCATCCCAGGGACACCCTCTCACTGTGGGTAAGAGGGGAATCCCAGGTCTGTACAGCCCAAGTGCCCTCAGAGCCCTTGACTGCTCTGCTGTCCCCAGGGGCGGCTGGGGCGGGTCTGCAGGCAGGAGGCCAGTGCCTGGTGATGGGCAGGGACCAGGGGCTGCTGCCGCCCCCATCTTCTCAGCCAGGGCGGGTGGGAAGGGACAGACAGCACCACTGCAGCTGCTGCATTGCCACTGACAGGCTGGCTAGAAGGAATGTCTTGGAAGAAATACTTCCAGAATATTAAGGATTTAGGAAATATGTAGGAAATACAGATTTTTAAAAAAGCATTTGTCAAAGGAATCTTTATCGTTCAACTTACATTGGTTTGACAGATTGCTACTACATAACCTTTAACACTAATGAACCCTTATCTTACCCTAAGAGAGAAGCGATGTCATGCGCCCCCGGCTCCAGAGACAACTGTTTCCACTGTAAAAATCGCTGTAGAAGGTCATTTGTGTCCCCTGCTGTCGATATTTTATCCCCCTCTGCCCACAGCTCCAGAGAGGACAGCACAATGGTGACGTTAAGGGGATTAAACATCTGAAAGTGTAAGAGAGGAAACATCTGCTCTCACACCTTCCCTTCAAGCAGAGTCACCTCTCTGCACACAGTAAGCACGTGGGAAAAGCAAATTGCTGCTGTCAGTGCCTCAGTGACATCTGTAGCTAAAAAGAATGAAGACGCCTAAAAAATAAAGAGATATAGCAAGAGGCCTGAACCAAAGTTCAATAACTTCACAGGAAGTGTTACAGGTTTTAGAAATAACTTCTCATTACACACGTGAACCATAAGACCACCAGTGGAGTAAAGAACAGGACTGTAAGTTGCTTACAGACAGCTGGGAGTAAACAGATTAATTGGATCAGTGAGATCAGGGATCTGCTGCACACAGAGAGGAGCAACCCAAGAGTCTGGAAAATGCTGGGTTTTGGCTGCCCTTACGCAAACTGCCTGTTTTTCTGTACATCTGCACAAGACATGGCCACCACATAAGGGAATATGTTCTTTTGTAGCAGACTGACATGTCCAAAGGAAAAACCTTCTCAGGAAGCACGGAATTTTTTACATTACCTCCAAAACCCAAAAGCAGCTAGGAAATAGGTGGCCACTGCTAACATCAACCCCCCATCTCACTGCATTACAAACCAGACTTTAGAACTCACATTGTTGACTAAATTGAAGGCCTGGATTATCTTCTGCGTCACAGCATTCGGGTCTGATCCCATATAGTTGTACTGAAAAACAACCCAAGAGGACACAAGAGCAGACAAGGTGCTTACTAGGGTGAAGGAGAACAATGTTGGAACACTGAAATTATTCTCAACACCCAGCCACGGAAACATGAGCTACAAATTCATGTTCCTTCTTTCCTAAAAAGTCCACAGTACACGCAGCTTTTCAAAAGGGAAAACGAACACATGTAAAAGCTGGGAAATGCTACCATTTCCATGCTCACAGAAGTCAGGCAAAGACAAGGAAAAAGTGGCTGGCGTGGACTTACCAAAGCCTTGTCCAAAACCACATACACTGAGAGGTATTTGGGAGATTGTGCTGCGGCCGAGAGGGGCTGAAAGAGAAAATGGGCTCCAAAGTACAGATTTCTGTGTTCTCTGGTCACCTCACTGCTGCCGTTGGCTGCTCTCTCAAGTGTCCCTTCAAAGCTTGTGTCCCAGTGTCTGGGCAAAACTTCCTGCAGGATCAGACCCCTCCTCATGGGACGGGGCACCAGCAGCACTGTGAGAACAGACACCACTCACCTCATCATCCCCGTGGGCCTTGTCCAACGCCTGGGCTGCCAGCCCGCCCAGGCTGCTCCCGGGGGGGCTGCGGGTCGGGAGAGAGCCTGCAGGCTGCTCCTGGCTCACTCGATACACCACGTGCCGGAATGCAGGGGAGGAGCCCAGGGGCTCGATCCCGTAGCTGACGTTCTCAAACTGCAGCAAACCTCTGCCAAGGCGCCAGCACCAGCCCTTTGCTCCCGAGCTCTGGACAGCTGCCCCCACACCAGCTGCCTCCAGGCCAGGCTGCCTGTGGCAAAGGCCTGGTGAGCACTCCCAGGCAGGGCAGCACAGGGACCTGGGGGGTCATTACCTGAGCCCTGAGCAGGTGCTGAGGGTCACTGCCGAGCTGGGGAAGCCATCGATATACCCCCAGTAGTGGCAGCCTCCCTACAACACGACAGAGGACAGGGAGTCCCTTCCGTGGCTGGGAAGGCAATCCCCTCACCCGCTGCCCAGACAGCTGGACTGGCCAGTTTGGCAGAGACACTTGGAATACGAACAGCCCGAAGCAAGGCCAGGTTACCTTGATGTGGGCTGAAGCAGAGCGCAGAGATCCCTGCTCACTGGACATGTAAATCTGGAAATCATCAGATAAAAAGGCACTACAAGAGAAAGATGCAAAGTGAGGCACTTCCAACAGCATCCATTATCCTGAGCTTCTCAAGCTTCTTGCAGGTCCTGCAGGCACCAGGGAACGGGGCAGCTACTGCAGCAAGGGCAACATCAGGGCCAACTCACTGCTGCTGCAGGTGGATGGTGTACGGCCTCCCCTCAATCCTCAGGATGTAGGACACTGCATCCTTGAGCATATGGAAAAGCAGAGAAGGGGAGAATTAGGGAGTTGGGAACAGCATGATTCAAGGCCTGCTGCAAACACCAAGGGGGAGCACCAAGCAGGCGAAGCGAGGGTGGTGCTGGCAGCTCTGCTGTGGTGACACTGGTACAGTTGCCACCACACCTGTACTCCCCCAGCCCTCCTCTGCATCTGAAGACCTCCCTTCCCCCTCCCTCCCTAGAGCCCCCCAGCACCGTGCCTGTTGCAGCCCTGCTGCTCCTGTGGTGTTCACCCCCAGCTGCTGTGGGATCGTGACCTGGGACCAAACCCGCCAGCCCACAGGGGACAGAGACCCCCACGGCTGAGCCCAGGCCTGGCGGGTGGGGGGCACGGGGGGGCCCTGCCCAGCCTCATGCAGCAGCTCCAGGAGCAGCAGGAGCAGCAGTGGCGGCATTGCACAAAGTGGCCCCATGGCCAGCCAGTAACAGCCCCACCGGTAACGGCCCCACAGCCCAGCAGTAACTGCCCCACCAGTAACAGCCCCTCCCTCCCGTAAAGCAGAGGCCGAGACAGAGCCTTATACAAAACTGGCATCTTTATTGCTCATTGGGTCTGTACAAAGGGGTGGGGAACAGCCCTTTGGCCAGAGACCAGTGCAGGACTGGCTACGGAGGTGAATGTGGGTGCGACTGTGGCCCCGCCTGCTCCAGACCTGCCCACGGACAGGCATCCATACACTTTAGAAAAGAAAGTCAGTAGTCATCTTCAGTATTCAACACTGAAAATTGGAGCTATTTCCTGTCCATGGAATCACTCCTAAAGCCACACGTCCCTGCCCTCCGCAACCACGGCTTTTCCAACATGCACGCTGAGAGTACAAAAACTCTTTGTCTAGTAAAGGCACCATTTCAGCATAGTTTAGTTCACACACACAGCGTGTCACACACAGTTAAGTACATCTCTCTGGATGACTTCATTCCCTGGATCCCCTCCTCTTTCCCCACCCTCTGGCTGGGGCTGGAGATGGGCTGCATCCAGCTGCAGAGCTCATTGTGACAGACAGCCCAGGCAGAGCAAGACACAGCAACGTTAGGAAGTCATTGATTATCTTGGAACAAAAAGGAGACCCCCACCAGTACAGCTGGTGAAATTCTAGGTGACATTTTACAGATTTTAATAGTGTTATAAATCTTAGTCTAAGTTTATGGGAAACCACAGGAGTTCAAGTATTTTATTACTGCACACACTATATATATATATTTATGTATGTATATACAGAGGAAAAGATTATTTTTTTGGCAATATTAGGGGGATTTTACAGATTGAGCTGTGCTTGTGGCAAGCACAGAGTGAAACAGCCCAGCACTCTCTTCAGCACTTACCTCACTTTTAGCAAGTTTGTGCAATAGAACCTCACTTTTATCAAGTCTGTGCAATAGATTTCTATTTGTGACCATGACATCCAGCTTCTACCCACGGGATCAGGATCCACAGCTCCCTCTTCTCTCCTAGCACACTGGATGCTGAGCAGCTCTGCTGAGGGGGAGTTCCAAAATCCAGTCTAGCCCGTGGCACAGGAGCAGAGGGCAGTCTAGTCTGACACGCAGTAGCCCAAAAGCATCCTGACTGACACTACAAATGTTTGGGGATTAAAAGAAGGGGTGCAGTCACCAGGTTCCCATTTAAAGTGCTCAGAGAAGCTCTGGTGGTCCAAGCAGAGACACTTCCCTCTTCCCAGTGTTCTGCAGGGACTGCTGCTCTGTCTTTAGATCTGAATTAAAAACTAAAAGCACCCCATTTTTTAAAACCAGAATTTGACCATGTCTTCTCGTACCTTTATCTTCACTGCCCATCCAGGTATTAGTGGGAATTAGTATAGGAGTCTCATTTAGCCACTCTCTAATTAAAAAGCATTAAACCCAGTGCTCCTATAGCACAGCTTAGTGTCAGTCAGCATGGAATTAAGAATTTAAATGCATTATTATGCATCTATAAACATATATACATGCATAAACATGTTTAAAATATATCTCTCTTCCTCTGAAGAAGTCCACTGAGACCTCATTCCATTTGTGCCATCAAGGTGTACATGGGAAACACATTCCAGACCATGCAGAGTAACCGTAAATTAACTGACCAGATCTCCTTGTTTTGCAAACTCCAATTCCTCACTGCACAGTCAGAGAGACGACAACGAATGGGACAATTTCCTTACCAGGGCTCATGGCAGAAATGGGGAAACCCAAAGCGACTCCCATGCGCTGGATTTCAGGACTATTTCCCTGCAGGCTGCTGCGCTCCTGCTGCCAGCCTGGCTGCAGTGGCAAAGCTTGGACAGAGCAAGGAATGGGCAAGTGTTTCTGTCCCTGGAGCTTGGTCGAGGTATTTATTTCGTGTGAAGTTCTACATTCCTGGTTTGATCTCTCGTTTGCCCTGTCCCAGGCTGCAGCAGGGAGGCTGCCGGCGCTGCCGTGGGATGCCAGGAGGGGAACTGCAATTTCAGCCGTCGCAGCCAACAGGTCAGCTCATGTGAAGGCCCCGAGGAAGCCAAAAGCTATTTGGGAGGCAAAGGTGCCGGTCGGGAGGGGAAATACTGTCCCTGAGGTAAACATTTCTGCTGTGGTGGCGGCGGTCCCTGAGGTACAACCTTCTGCTGCGGGGGTGGGGGCCTGCAAGGGGACAGAGGAGCCACTGTCAGTCCCACAGTGCCCACTGCCCACAGCCCTTACACACCCACCCTGCCACGGCCACTGCCAACATCCCCCACCCACCGCACCACTGCTCCCAACCTCAGCCTCTGTGCCAAGACTCGCTTTGAACATGCCATGGTCAAACTCTGCCTTCAGTTCCCCGAAATCCTCAGGGAACCCCTGTTCGTTAAATCTCACCTTTTCTCCCAAAATTGCCTAGACCCACCCAAGTGCCCCACCAACATGGGCTACATTAAAGTGCACCCTCTCAGTACCTGGCACTTCCTGGGTCTGTGTGTGTCATGGCACAGCATTACATCTTACAAGCACAATTAAAAAGTAAGATGAAAAATAAAGGAAAACTTTCTGTTCAAAGTTAAGAGAAATGATTTTGCACTTGGCCATAACATTCACAAATCAGCAAAATGACAGATTTTTGAGTAATTTGCTTTTCAACTGCCTATTTTAAGAGGCCTTTCATCCACCTGCAGGGCTAATCTGCCCCCCCAGCAGTGCTCTGAGCCTCGTTGATCACCACGCAGCTGTGACAGCACAGGATGAATGTGCTGCCTTTCAGGGTGAGGTGAAGGAGAAACTTCTTCCAGTGAAAAGTCAGCCCTGCTTGCACACAACACGTGATGGAACACCCCAGGGCTCCCAGGAATGAAGGTCAGGACAATAAATCCCATCAGTGCCACTGCCAATAGGTATTTGCAGTAACTCCACTGACCTGCTGGGCACCCTCTGCGACTGCTGCACTGGGTACTGCGGTGGTGGATAGTAGGACTGGTGGAAAGCCTGCTGAGGGTGGTGGTTAACTGGGTAAGCTGGGACAGGAAAGGTGTTTGGATGCATGTCCTACAAAGAAAATATAATGAGAACGTTCATAGATTGCACACAGGGAATCAACATATCTGTGTCACTAAATAAGTGACATTCAAGACCACTTGCGAACCAGTGTCAGAGTTGCTCTTTCCTCTGAAAAACTCAGTAGGAAGAAGCAATAGAAGACTAGGAAGTGCTGGATTTTGAAAAACACGGAAAGGCTGATCATGACAGCATTTGGTTTGCTCTGGGAGCATGCTTTGGCTGGCTGCGGCTTTCAGAGGACAACTGCTCTGACAAGGAGAGGGGCTGGGGAACTGGCAGGCCTGCTCCCCTTCTCCTGTGGCGTGGGTGTTCTGGTGTGACGAAAAGGGAGCAGCAAAGCAGGTAAACTGCTTGTCAAGGCAAGCACAGCCCAGAACAAAGCTTAAACTGGGAAACCCTTAGAAAACAAATATTCTCTCTGCTTTTTAGCAAAGAGAAACATAATTTTCAGAAATGAAGAAGTAATTTTGAAGCTTTTATTAGGGCAAAAATCATATAAACTGCTTTAATCTGTTTGCTTGAGAGTAAAAGTAACAAATCAAGTAAAGGAAAGTAGATGATTCCTACCATGGGTACAGCTCTTGGAGCATAAGGCATGCCGTGGGAGAAGCCTCTGTGCTGGTAGTCCCTGGGTTCAGTGTCTGGCCGAGGAGGAGGTGACTGAAGTGACCTGAAATCCGATGGACATGGACTGTGTGAGCACATAACCCAGACAATGACTGAGCAGGCCATGAACCCAGGCACCGTGAACCTGACAGCTGGATTTATACTGTCTTAGCACATATCAAATGTCAGGAAGATAATATTTACAACAAATCTAATAAACAACAACCCTTTTTCTGTTCAGGACTCTGACCACTTCCCTTTGCCCCTTTATAAAAAGGCAGGACTCCAAATATAAACCCCATCACCAATGCATGAGAGCAAACACAACAGTAAAGAGAAAATTCTCTGCTCTCTTGATTTAGGATGAATTTACCTTTTCTGTCAGTCAGGGGAAAGCTACATGTGCCATCGGATGCAGGGGCCTTCACCTGACATCCTGGGACTGGGATATGCCTCCACACTTTGGCATTGGCTCATGTAAACAAACAGCCATGGACTATTCAAAGGGCAGAGGAGAAGGCAGAAAGGAGAAGGCACTCACGAATGGCAGCGAGACATCAGCCTCCTGAAGCATCGCTTCAGCCTGTCTCTCTTTGCAAAGGCCAGGGCAGCAGCTATGAGGAGTGGGAGGACCAGGAAAAAGAACACCAGCAGCCCATTGCGCAGTGAAGTGTCTTTGTCTGCGGGGGCAAAACCATGGAGAAGAAATAAGCCTTCCATGGTGTTACCACCACCTGACTCACAATAGCACTCCCAGCTCCCACAGCCACTTGCCATTGTATGGAGGGCCACTGTCCACGCTGCCCCCGTAGCCCTTCGTGTCACAGTAAGGAGGGGCCCAGCCTGCTTCACAGTGGCAGTTCCTGTTGTTGTTGCACACCTGTAGTCCAAAACACAAACACTCAGTAACTTCCATCTCCATGCATTTAAATCAGCATGCAGCAGCCACGACCTGTTCCATCCCTCATCTTGCTCAGCCGGAGAGTTTTACCCAGTAACTCCCATGTCAATTCCAAACAGTCCTTGGCCAGGCATCCCAAGATTTCACATGACTGAGCACGCACAGCGCTGTTCAGGAAGAGCTTCCAAGGATTAGCTATCCCAACGGCTTACACACCATGGCTTTTGCTGGCTTGGTTTTTTTTCCCTTTATGAGATGCAGAGTCAAATTTCATTAGTAATACTGGAATTGGGAATTCTTGCCTGGCAGACAGTATTGTCAAAGATTTTTTTGACATTGCTACAGGCTCTCTTGCCTAGAGGCATTTTCTAGTTTTACAGTTGGACAAAACAGAAAAATAAAGTTACTCATCACCATTTTAAAACTTGCTGCCTCTCTTCCCTGCTTACCCCATGCCCATGGCACTGCCTCTCCACGTCACAGTCGTAGTTCAGGACAGAGGCACTCACACACTGGAAGTGCCTGCAGATCTGGGGATCAGAGATGCACACAGATGAGGGGAGACAGCATTTCAGTGCCCTCTTGCCTCCCCAGATCCCTGCTCCTAGCTCGGGGCTCCGCAGCCACACTGTGCTTGCTGCCACAAAGCCTCTCACACTCTCGCTGATAAATCCCAACTCTGCAGAAACTCTGTTCCACAAAAGGCCTCTCAGCATGGGGCTGAGCTGGCACTGGAGCCTTTTGTCTCCAGTCTGAATGTAAAGGAACAGCAATTAAATTGTGCCCAGTAAGGACATGTGGAATGTACATTCCTGTGCTGGGGCTAAGCCTCTGCACCCTTTAGTTTAGTTGGATTTTAATTGAAAGTTGTCTTCAAGGCATTTGTGTGGGCCTAGCTCTTCCTGCTCATTGACAGAGCAAAGATTCTGGCTCTCAACAAACTCAATTTCTTTTGCTTCACCTACAAATGAAAGGCTCATTAAATGTATGATGCACATGCAGTACAGTACTGGGCACTGGGGGGAATCAACACACGTTTAGTTTTACATTAACTACAGGCATAAAAAAATAATGGTCATAAATATTCATGGAACAATGCAGCCGAAAATTTTATTCTCGTGAATACCCCAAGTTACTACATTRGGATATCACTTTTTAATTTTTAATTACCTTTCCATTACCACACTTGGTGCCTTCATTCACCATTCCTGGGTCCGGCACATCAGAGCCCAGCTGGAAATCCACCCCCCAGCACGTGGTGCTTCTGATGGGAGTTTGGATAATAGCAGGCTTGATTCCAAACACAGGCATGGCTTTCACATTTTCACACTGCAGCTTCCCACACATGGCATTCCTACAACAGCAACATACGAACACTGTAGTGGCACTTGAATTTATTCTGAAAACACAACTACCATGTGTTTGATATGATCTTTCCTTTCTGCTGGAAGATGCTACTTGAAAACAAAATTGAGGCAACTCAACAGAAAACTGAACTGGGCCTCATTCCAGTGCTGCAGGAGTAGTTTATCGCTTCTTTCTATAAGCTCTTGAGATCTCTACATTAAGGAAAACATAATGATTTGCTACTCGCCTTCCCGTATGTGAACACCTAGGATAAGCACAATCCACAATGGGAGATGTAGAACACTCTCCTCACCACAGCCCTGCAGCCCTCCCCAGTGCACCTGCTGCAACATCCCAAACTGATACCACAGCACTCAAAAACAGATTCCCAACAATGTATTTCAGAACTTCCCAATGCACTGGGCTCAACTCACCAGCTGGAACATTTCTTGTAGTCATGGCCATGGAAACCACAGTTGCCAAATCTGTCCCCCTTGGAATTCACTTCAGCAAAGCAAATGTTGGGGGCTGCTTTGGCTTCTGCAAACAACAGCCCATCCCCAGATAGAGGAACCACGTTACCCAGGCACAGAAACACCTCACACAGTATCTCCTGTACCCAGAGCAACTACCCTGCTACACCAAGTATTTGCCATGCAGCAGCATGCTTAGGAACTCCATCAAAACACTAAAAAGGATACAACGTCAGAATTACAAGGTTCCAAGTTTAAAAAGAGAGAAAAACAGTTACTTAACCTGAGTAAATTCTAGCATTTGATACTTCTCCATGGCTTCTTTACAGCCCTATAGAGCAGAAACCCCACTGTACCAAGAATGATCAGTGCAACAAAATTACGACTTGAATCCCCAGCACAGCACTAAGTGTAACACAGGAAGAATGCATGAAGGCTAAGCCATAACCACTACTGTTTCGAATCCTCTGCCAAAGCCAGCCGGTCTTTGTTACAGAAAAACAAGTAAATATATTTTAAATAAACAGTGTATTCTTTAGTTACATCTCTTAGAAAGATTGTAACACTGTGCTCTTCCTTACTGGAGCCAAAGATGTCCTGGCACTGTGCGTCGTAGTACTGGCACACGCCGTTGTAGCAGTAGGCCTGCTGGTCGTGGCAGGGGTGCCCGTTCTGCACGGTGAAGTCCGGCTGGCAGAACTGGGAGGTGCCGTTGCAGTACTCTGGGAGGTCACACTCATTGGTGCTTGCCCGACACTCAGTGCCTCCAGGAAGGAGCTGAAGAGAGAGGGGAGTGAAAACTGCATCAGAAAACAGGAACCTCACAGCACAGACACGGCACCTGGGCCACAATATGCTCCAAACAAGGGACTGATCTGAAGCCCTCGTGGGGCTGCAGGCGTGCAAGACAACTCTCACAGATGCACTGGCTAAACCAATGCTCTCCCTTTTCTCAACTTCCAAACAACACTGGAGGCTCTTACCTGGCAGTTTTTGCAGCAGTCACCATAAGCACATTCAGCACCAGACCGGAGCCTGCAAGTTCCTGGCTCACAGCACGGATCGCTTTCACATTCCTGAGGACAGAAGTGCTGTGAATGTCACAAAATCTTCCCCTCTGTCACAGAGAGTCCCCCCTGAGTGAGGAGCACAGGGCTGCCCTGGCATCACTGGGAAAACACTCAGCTCCGAACCTTTGGTGAGCCACAGTCGCACTCCTCCCCAGCGTCCACCAGCTTGTTCCCGCAGTACGGGACGCTGTAGGTCTCATCAGGCTTTGGAACGTTGAGCAGGCAGTTCCCACCTTTGTTGAGTGTCAGCTTCTCAAAATCCTCTGCACTGCAGCTGCTGAAGTTCCTCGATCCCCTGCAAAGGAGAAAGTGAGCTGAGCTTTACACTAAGCCAACCCATGAGCAGCCCCTCCATTTGTAGAACAAGGGGAACGTTTGCTTTCCCCATTACAAGCACTACACGATTCTGTAAGGGGAAGATGAAGGTAATCCATAAAAACAAACCACGTGGATGGGGCATTTTGAGCCTTCTTTGCCTTCCCTTCGTCAGCTACTTACGATGCTCCAGAGCTCATAATGCAGCTGCTTGCCCCACAGTGACAGACACGTTCATCATCGTGGTTCATCCCCAGGTTATGGCCAAGCTCGTGAGCCATAATGGATGCAAACATCTGGATACTGATCCTTCCAAACTGCACAGGAGTGAAACAGAAGCAGAGAGCTTACACTGACAAAGTCAGTGTTTACTTATGTGCCAAGGAGACACTTTTGCCATTCTGCCTCTACATTATCAGGATTCTCAGACCAACAGTGCCAGATTGCCAACCAAGTGCATGGACTTTGCTTAGCAATGAGAGCCCTCAGAGAAACCTCTTCGGGACACTACCCAACAACCTCCACTTTTCAGAGCAGCTGCAACATTAACACAAAATCTAGAACTCTCCACATCAGCTCAATTCTCCTGAAATCTGCAAATTCCAGCACTTCTGTCATTGGTCCAAAGAAACCAGATTGCTGGGTTGCCAGTCATCTGAGACCAGCAGCTCGGTTCATTAAGGCTCTGCAATGCCATGTAAAACACGCAGTGAACCGGGGAGGCACTACTCAGGGAGGTCACAGCTGCAGGTCAGACAGCACAGGACAGATTTGAGACACCCACACCTCCCACATACTTCCGAGGCAGAGATGCTTAAAATGACAGAGAAATCCTGTCTCTTTTGCATGAGTGTTGCACACTGAGGAGAGGAGAAGACTACAGAGAAGTTGTGATCCAGATGCGGATCCTGGAAGCGTCAGAAATTGTTGGAGACAGCATAAGAGCCCCGACTAAGCCAGTTCAGTTTTGTTATGAAAGACTGTCTGCTTCCAGACTTCCAGAGTGCAAAACTCTGATCTGAAATCACATTCAGAGATAACTAAAGAAATCTCACCACATTAATGCCTCCTGCATGGCTCTTGGAGCACACTGTTCCCACATAGGCCATTCCAGCTGTGCCACCAAAACCCTTCTTCCTACAGTCATGGAGAGAAAGGAAAGGCCATCATCTGTCTGTACAGACACATGCAGCCCACATCAGCACACCACTCCTGCCTGTGGGGTACAAATCCTGCTGCTCCAGCTTTCCAAGGCTGACACAGGAGCACTCCCAGGAGCACTGCTACTGACTGCAGGCACAAATGCACCAGTTAAGCTTTTGCTTTCTGCTCAAGATTCTTTTATTCTGTTAATTTACGATAAGTGTTTGCAGACAAAGTTAGCCTCTTCCACATCTTCCCTCTGCATATAAAGAGCTCAATGGTACACCCTTAAAATCATTTGGTTTAATTGGCTGTCATCTGCCTTTCTGGTATGGACAACTCCATGGATTTCTTCCTTTGTCAACTTCCTTCTCATTACTCTCTCATTTTGTACTTAGAGCTTAAGTGCCACAGCACAATACACCACATTTTGCTTCATATAAAAGAACTTCTAAAATTAGTATTTTCTCAACCATTTGCCCCCATCACCTGCACACTGCTGTGCTGTCTCAGAGGAGAGGAGGCTCCTAGAGGAAGGGGAGGGCAGACTGGGCTGTGCTCTCACCTCTGCCCTTTCCCTGGTCTGGGCAGTGACTTCCCAAGGCCTGCACTATCTGCAGGAGCAGGTAGGGCACCAGGGCACATGTCCTGGAATGGGGCAGAAATAGCTCAGGAAGCTCTGGGCTTGCTTAAGGGAGCAGGGCCAGACAGATTAATGTCCTATGCTAAACTGAAACCATGTCACAGGTTCCTGGACACCAATTGCAGAAACAACTTTTTCTCCATTAAAATTTAACACTCTGCAACAGGTTTGTGCTTATTTTCAAGCGGAAAAGGCCCTGGATCACAAGCCCAGCCTGTTACAATGTGACAAAGGACTACCTGAACCAATGCTTTACACAATACAAACCAGAACATTTTAGGACATGTGGGATGAGAAAAAAAGTGTTATTTAGCAATATATCTGCCAGAGGACACTGAAATTAAAGAGCACAAAAACCTTCTTAAAAATGCTTAACTTGACTTGGAATGTTTTCACAAGACACAAACCACTGCAGATTGCTCAGGAGTCTCTGCTGAAATGTAGCAGCTCCTTCTGGCGCTACAGCTGGGCTGAGCAGGCAGGAACAGAATGAGCTTCTTGGGCTCAAAGGGAAGGAGCTGGAACTCACAGGACAAACTGGGCACTGTCATGTCTCCGCCGCAGAACAAGGTTCTTCTCTCGCCACTGGACAAAGTTGGCCAGTACATCCCCAGCCCCTCCGTCCGTGCTGATGATGTTCTCATACTTCCAGATCTCCAGACCAACCAGCACAATGCGGATGTTCAACATAACATACATCTGGAGGGAAAAAAGAGGAGAAATATTTATTAGTATCTTCAGACAAAACCAAGTGGCCTGGTGTTATAGACCTTATTGCAAGTATCCACCTTTTCTGCGTGGGTTTCATTTTTTTTTCAAAGCTAGTACACAATTGGAACCACCAGAATGCATTTTCCCTGTGATTTAGACCTTCATTAGCTAAAGGATCAATGCTTACATGCCACACGGGCTACATTGTAAGACAATGCCAAACAGAAACAAAAAGAAGTCTCAATCCCAATAAATATCATGTGTAATAGTAGAGTTTTAGACACGTTTTCTCTCTAACCTTCACACAGACACAAGACTTGCAATAACTGCAACAATCTGTCCTGTCACTCACTGGATGTAGCACAGGTTGGAAGAGTTCCCTCAACTAATTCTCAAGGTGGATAACTGCAGATGAATTTAGAGGTGGAATTTCCCTGGTGATGCATTCCCCAAAGTGGTACCAGAACTGACCCTCAGGGGCACATTTACAAAAGGTGGAAGGGCTGCAGCACACAGCATCCCTCCTACTCACACTGTCAAGGAAGTTTGCCAGCTGCACCATGTGTTCTCTTACTTCTGTTTCACTCTTCTCAAAATCTTCAAACTGCAAGACAAAGAAACTTACTCTCACAAAGAGAAGAGATAAAGACAACAGTTAGAAAAAGGAACAGAACATTTTTGCCTGGCTCCAAATCTCTAAGAAGATGCTAACCAAGGCAGCAGCATCTTCACTGCTATTGCTCAGCAGCTCGATATTCCACAGACAACAGCAAAGGCAGTTTTTACCACGTGCTTTCCTTATATTACAAGATTCCTTGCTGACAGAAGCCGTCCATGTCTGATGATTTTCTCCTTTTCTGAGGAGGATTGCATAGCACATGTTTATCCACTTCTAGGGTAGCATATTTGCACAACCTTGGGTAAAGTGTCAAGTGTCTTTCAACAATCCATTTGGGAGTAATGAAACCTGAGGGCTTTCCAGGGCCTCTCTCGAGGAGAAAAAAAAGGGAAAGCCATGAACAATTCTCACCTTTTCTTTATCCACAACTATGAACAGCTCCACGTATCTTGTCTGGTGCAGAACCGCCCTCTTTCTCTGGGGAAAAAAAGAGTTTTCGACAATTTCAGCTTTATTAATTAAAGTGTAAACAAAAAAACCCTCATGACATTTTCATATTTCACTTGATATACCACCAGTGGTTTGAGACACACCCAAAGCACACAGCGCCAAGCCCAAGCAGCATAATCCAATGCAATGACAATTTCTGTGTTTTACAATAAAACTCAGCTGCACARAGACCTCCCTTGTCTCAAAAGCAAGGGACCTCTGCACAGGTTGCCTTGGAAAGACAGCACACACTATTTGTAAAGGGGCGGAAAGGAACTACAAGCAAATGCCAACGATCTTGAAGTGAAACACAATGTTTTTCATTCTCCTGCTTTCACTGCAATCTTGTTCCTGTACAGACAGTCCTTGAAGGACAAGGGGGACCATCACACCAAACTGCTACTATGATGGTGAGGAGGATGGAATAAACACCACAATATTCTCCTGGCTCCTGATGCAGTACTTTGTTAACAAGCCTCTCCATGAGGGTCATGTTCCTGCCCTTAAAAGTCCCCCAAAAAAAGCCCAGGCATATTCTAACCAGCTGCCCCACCCTCACTGCCATGTGCAGAAGCAGGAGGAAACTGCAGCTGCTTTTGTGAAGGAACTGAGTTTTCCAGCAGTGCAGAAACTCCCCAAATTATAAACCTTTAGGTATGTGCTAAGCCCCAGGAAATCTGATAAGCTGCTTCCATACTCTTAAGTGAACTCACAAAACCCATTATGGGGGACTGGGGAGGACTTACCCGCAGCAGCTGGGTCATACTGGGATGGAGATTTCCCTGTGCATGTTCCCCTTCTTGGCCTTCAGCMGTTACTCCACACGTTGTGGGCTCTTTCTTCACATTATCCAGTCGATATAAAATGTGCTTAGAGCCAGAAGATGAAGCCATGGGCTCAATCCCATAGGTGACATTCCCTATTGTCACCAAACCCCTAAAAACATGGCAGTATGTGAGAAATCCAACACTAAGCACAGAGGACAGTTACTCAGAATTTTTACAGCTAAACAAAGGAACAGTTATTCTTGGACAACCAAAGCCTGCCTATACCTCAGCTCTTGCAAACCAGCACGCTTCACTTCAGGCCTGGCACCAGCCTTTCACTGAGCAGGGCCTTACAGTAAATTAAACACTTCTGTAAGACTCTGCAACACCCCAGGAATTACATCACAGGCCTTAAGCAAAAATGCTTTAGCTCAAATACACTATTGCCACTCTGGTGCCTGGCATGGCCYTGCAAAAAATTAATAGCCCAGAACATGTGGCAGTTAGCAAAAAGTAGAAAAAATTTTCAATCAGACTTGAGGTGCACAAGCTTTAGGGCCAATTTTGTGAAATTTGGAGACTAGTGTTCAACTTTCCATTTCTGCACTAAGTACAGTTGCCATGACCATCTGTGCAAGTCAGAAAATAAGCCAAATATGTGTCAAAGTGAACTTACTGCACTCTGGTAACAAACTGCATTAATAACTTACTTGATGGTACTTCAAATACCTGTGAACTTGAATAAAAGATGCCACAGGACAATAGCACCAAGGCAGCTCAGTCCAGCCAGTTCTCCCTGACTGGCTGAGCCACAGTTAAAAACAGCAGAATTTGGTTTTGGGTTCAGCAGCCACAACGTGCAGCCAGGACACAAAGGATGAGTTGTGCTACCTGAGCCCCGAGCAGGTGCTGACAGCCACCAGGGAATCCAGGGTCCCCTCCACATATCCCTGATAATGGCAGTGGTCCTGGACGGGAAAAAAGAGAGCGTTACACATGTGTTCCAGGTGTACCTGCACACCCAGGGCAATCTCTGATCGGCCACTGACCAGCAGTGATTGCAGCTTGAGAACATAAAATGCTTTAAGTTAAATTTACCACAGCTGGATTTCTTCACTTGACCTAGGATATCCCCCTCTCCCGTTCTGTCCTCCACCCTGCCTCAAATATTTCAAGGCCAGCCCCTCCCTACAGATTTGGGCCAAATTACTCTTCAGTCTTCTGGCAAAAAGTTCTGGCTTGTCTGTCACCTCTCTGTAGCAGGAGGAGGGACAGCACCTGCTGTCCTCACCAATGAGTGCTGTGCTGCCAGAGCTCTCTGGCTGCACAGCACAGCCCTCATCAGCCTTGACAGATGGGATACTTCTACTGTGTCCTCTGTACATACACACCTTGGAAACTAGACAAGGAGTAGCACGGGGCAAATACAGTCTGTTTTCTCTGGCAAGGGCATTTATGGACATCGTTATAGGGGTCTATAACAGATTCTGTCACCTGTTGCTCAGCAAGGAATGCAGAAAGCACTGAGGGCATGTGCTAATCCTTCTGGGCCCTGTGACTTTCATGACCTCATGCAGAAAAAGCATTTTTCCTCTAACCAATCCCTTTTAAATAGAAAGCAAATAGTCATTTGAATCAGGTGCTCTATTTTCAAGAACAAGATCGTATGAATCATATATGACTAACACTTCCCTTTCAAAGGAACAACACTGATCCCTAAGAGTGAAGCCATTAGAAAAGTTCTCATGCATTTTGTATCACACAACCTACCTGCTTTTTATTCTTATTCTACATTTCCAAAGGCAACCTGTCAGGCAGCCTGCTTGTACAGAAAGAGGGTCTCAAACACACTTTCAGTGGAGTAACTCCAACACTACACAGATCGCGTCCCTCTCAAAGGTCCTCCAGACTTGATCTCATCCATCCCTTCCAGCAGTTTCCAAATTTCAGGACTAGCAGATGGCCTGTCCCCCCTCAGGAGTTGTTAGTTCCTGACAGCCAGCCCTGCTGAATGGACAGGCCAGCGGCCGACACTTCACTGTGGCAAGGGGACCAGTCTGGAAGCCCATTGTGTGTAAAACTAAAAGCAAAGCTGCCTGCTCAGTCCCCAGAGCACCCAGCACTGCCCTGCGGGCTCCAGTCCTTGGAGGAAGGAAGGCCGAGGCCACAAGTGACAGCAGCCCCACACTGGGCTGTGGGACAAGGACAGGACCACCCTGATAACAAGATAATGACAGCTGAGAGCAGCACTGCCTTTTAGAGAAGAGCAGCAACCTAGAATGAGACAGCAACCACCTCCACATCAGAAAATACAGGTCTTTTACAGGTTAGATCCTCATCCAAAATTAARAATTCTCTCCAGGAAAAGGGCAGTGGGCTCTGAAGGTGGCCCAGCAGAAAATGCAACTATCATTTTGTAATCCTTGACTACCTCATCCCATAGATGCTCAGTGCTCCAGTCACCTTCAGTGAGGGTATGAATAGAAAGAAATCCTACCTGGACATCTGGATATTCCAATTGCAACTTTCCCTCCTTGTTATAGGTATAAACCGTGAAATCTTTGGGCAGCAGTTCTCTGCAATGAAAGGGGAGAACGAATACAAGAAGAATTTCATGAAATGACTATGACACTGCAGCAGACCAGTAAGATGGTCCTAATCAAAAGTGTGACAAATGGGTAAATTGCAATTAAATAAGGAAACATTAAAAAGGAAAACCCTCCAAAATTAACAAAGAAACTGTATATTTCCACAGCAAAATTCAAGAGACCAAAATGGTACAACTGCTAATGAAATCAAACCAACCACCTCACCCCAGAGAGTAAACAAGCAGCAAACCCCATTAAATTGTGCTAAAAGCCTGTTTCCAAGCAGGAAAAAAAAAAATTCTAGCCCTCAGTCTGCTGCATATGCCTTCTCTTCCCAGTTTAGGGCAGAAGTGCATTGGGAAAGTCTCTCATGACTAATATTGCTGCACCATCCTGGCAATTCCACTGACGGAATTCCAGCTGAATTCCCATGTTTCTGAGGGTCAGGGCCTTGGCAAGTGGCAGCTGGAGCTCCCCAGGGGCTTGTACAGTTGTGTCTCTATCACAAGGGCAGCTTGGAGCAGCAGTATCCTGGTAAATGACCATGTGCTGGTGCTGCAAGTGGCCCTTAAACTCCAGACAGACAGCATCTATATTGGCTGTGAGTTCTCAGTATTCAGGCCTTGGATAGAAAGTCAGTTTCCTCATTTATTAGTGTCCTTGTGCTACTGAGACAAGAAAAAACACAAAACTAAAACAATAAACAAAATCCAGACGAAAGTGAAAATATTTACTTGAAGTACTGCTCAGCTTGTTTATTTTTAGCTGTGAATGGAAAGAGTCCTGTAGATTCCCCAGGTCTCCTCTGAGTAATCTGCAGCTTCCTGCTCTGAAGGGGGTTCCTCAGGACTGCAGGAACCCAAAAACATCTCTGGCTGATGGCCAGGACACTAAGACTGAATCTCTTCCCACTTGGCAGAGCTGGGACATACCTGCACTTCCCACACAGAACCCCAAGAATCAAAACTCATGTGCTACCTGCCAGCTTGTCATCTGGACACAACAGATTGAATAATTTAATAACTTAGAGAAATTGATCACTTACTTGTTCTTTTCTAGATGAATTGTGTATTCTTTTCCCTCAATCTCAATAGCATATGACACCTTGTCCTGAATATAAAGAAAGGCTCATATTACTCATGTTAATGAATAAAACATTCTTTGAAATCAACAAAGGTGGATGAGCCCAAAATTTATTTTATAATTGTCCCTGCCTCTGGAACCTGGCACCCCTTCCTGTGTGACTGGGGAAAAGTCACATGAAGGAAATGGTTTCAAAATAGATTTGTGGTTTTCTTATTCCTTCTTTCTAAAACTTCCACAGAAAAGTTCTGACTTAGAGCTGGAAAAGGACAACACAGTTTTTCTACTGAACATTTAAAGTGAGCCAGTACCTCCGCAGCCTCGTGGCAGCCAAGTGCCACACACAGCAACAGGGACCTGGAACAGGAAGCAGTTGAGCTGAACCACCTAACCCCTGTATCACATATCCCAGCACGGGCACTTGCCTCCCACTGCAGTGACCTGCACAGCACTTCTAGTCAGCTCAGATTCTGTCAGTGCTTGTAGGAGTGGTGCCTGAACACGGCTAGCCCAGCCCTGACACTCTGAAGTTGTGTGGCTACAGCAGGATAACACAGGCTGGACAGTGTCACTGGAGGCTGCCTAATCAAACCCCATGCCTGAGGCAAGGCCAGCCACAGATCTGGCCCAGGTTGCTCAGGGGCTCTTCCAGTCAGATTTTGAGCATCTCCCAGGATAATGATTTCTCCACCCTTCCTGAAGCTCATTCCAGTGCTGAACAACTCTCATGATGCAACTTTTACACCAAGATCAAAAATCCACTGCAGCAACTTATGACCTCTGGAGGAGGGAGGTCCTTCCTGTACCTCAGCTGCCAGCAGTGCCAGAGGTGATGCTCTCTGCAAGGACAGACACGTGCCTGCTGCCAGGTGAGTCCAGCAGCATCTATGGGCATTTCAGGTCAGTTTTGGGTGGACCTTATTTGGGAGTAGACAGTAAACTTGAGATACATTTAAGACTGCCCAGTACCTGTACTGAGGAGCTGTTGGAAGTCTCCCGGCGTTCTCTTCCCAATCTCTGTGGAGTTACAACTTCATAGGAAGTGAGCAGGGAAATCTCCTGGAAACCTGGAAAGCAGAACAGAAACACTGGCTAAAGAAACAAAGCAATCAAGAGGATGAGGCACAAGGAAGAAAACAGTACTTCAGGGAAAGTCCACACACAGAAGAGCACAGAGCAAACGTCAGAGCAAGGCGTACTTGGATAGCCTTGTAAGGGCCCAGAGAAAACCACACACAAACAGCAGAGAAGACACCAATTCTTCCACAAAGTTTCAAATTGAAATCTTCACATTCCAATTACTACCTTAACAGTACGCATCTCAAACACCACCACCCCTCATCAGCAGGAATCAGCATTTAAAGCAAGTCAGCACAGCAAGGACTCACTCAAGGATGCCCAGACAGCGTCCAGCCAGGTGTCTTGTGATGCAAAGCCACAGAACTGCCCCAGGCAGCCTCCCTCAAGGAGCTCCAGCAGCTCCTGCACTTCCCCATGGCACAGTTCAGCCTCACACCTTCGCTCTGTGCAGCAAAGCCAAACTCCTGACCTGAGGCTGATGCTACTATTCATTAAGTTCTTAGAGAGCTCTCAAGGGCCTCATCAAAACAACTGGGGTGAGACAAATCCCTGCAACAAAGCAGCTGTCACAGATCCCTTTAAGTATTACTTGCATATGCAACATTGGACAGATCCCTTCAACCAAACAAGTCCACAGTCCAAGCTCCCTGTATAAAACATCCATTTTGCAAGCAACTGTTTTATATCAACTGTGTAAACAACAATAAATTGCACATGGAAATTACTTTTCCTATCAGTGGTGGCATCTGCTGGTGCCTGGCTCGGAGCCACTCACCCAGGAAGCAGTAGGTTGGTCAACGCGGATCCAGAGTAATGGTTTTCCTGGCTCATGGCAATGGAATCAATGAGCTCATCAGAGGAGCCTGAGCTTCTCAACAAAGGTAGGGGGAAGGGAGCAGTTATCCTCACCATCTGTCTCCAGAAATCATCACCACATCTGGGGCAGCTGAGCAAGTGTTTGCCATCTGAGATCCTCCAAAATCTACCAAGTGGGACTGGGATGCTGCACCCATTTAAAACCAGCCCCTCTGAGCACACCAAAACTCACATTCCATCTCCAAAAGGCCTGTGGCTTCTCCAGCTGCAGGATGGCACTATGAGCTCAAAGCCTCCATAAGAGGCCTGCTCCATCCTTTGGAAAATGGGCAGGAGCCCCCATGCAGGTTTTAAATGCCAGGGGTTCCCCAAAGAAGCACCAGGCTGCAGTGACATTCAGGCTCCTTCAAATGCTTTCAGTTCCTCTTCCCATCTCTGGCAAGCTGACACACATTATCACCAGCATCTTGGGTCAGCATTCAAACAGGCATCCCAAGGGAAAAGCAAGTCGACTTCCACACTCTAGCCACCATTATTCCCAAAGAACAAGCCATTAGATCACTTCCAGCTTCTCTCCCATCACAGCACACATGTCCATGACTGGAGGCCACAGGTCCACTGCAGTGCCCTGGTCTGCCACAGCACTTCTGCCACCCCAGCACAAGCACAGCATCGCTGTTTCTCAGGAAATCACACAGGACACATACTGCAGCAGAATGCAGTGTTTGTAGACAAAAGGTATTAAAAAACCAGAGATAAAACTGCTGAAAACAGCCTCTTAAGTTCACCAGCTACAGACCACAGTGTCAATACCTCCTTGACCCAAAATAAGGGAGGGAAGGGCTGTTTCCTTCCCTGGAATGAACCACCAAAAGCACATACTGCAGCAATCGCTTCTCTACATTTGTCATTTCCCACCACACACTCGCATTCAGCCCGGAGCTCTTGCAGGTCGCTGCTCTGCACTTGTTCCTTCCCCACTGCCACTCCCAAGTGCCCACAGCATTGGGGATGTGACACTTGGGCCGGGTTTGGGAGGCTCTCGGAGCACAAACAGCAGGACACAGCCAACCTTCGCAGCACTTGGACTACAACACACTTCCCCAAGAGCTGCTTGGAAGCAGAAGACAAAGAAGTGAATCATCATATGAAGCAGAACTGGGAGGGATTTCTGGGAAGAGTACAACTCCAAGAGGAYCCTCTTAGAGCAATGGCACTAAAACAGGCCAATTTTCAACTCTCTGAATACTCTGACAGTTCTCTCCCCACTTTCTGCCCTCCTACCCACCCTTTAGCACCCCCAGTTTGGGAGGTGATGAGGGTGGGGAGTCTCCAGCAGGTATCTCCCTGGCACGGCCCAAAGAACCTGTTTTGATGCTGAGTGTCCCGTGCAGCATTTCATGCATCACCAGCAATCCTCAAAGAGGGCACAGAGTAGTTCAACAAAAATCCAACCAAAGGGACAAGTGCAGCCGAGAAACCCAACCCTGCTCCCACATCTTCCTCCTACAAAGGCCAGGTACAGTTTGCAATAAATTTTTCAGCAAGTTACAGGACTTCTAGTCCTCAGGTGCTTCCTGCCACTGGCCAAGGCAGCTGTACCACGTCACTGCTAAGAACATGACATGCTGATGACCCATTTCCGGGTGAACACTGCTTGGGATTGTGTTTCCAAAGACAAAAACATGATTGCATCTGCCATATTTATCTCATCTCATCTCATCTCATCTCATCAAAGGCTGCCATTGATTACCAAGCACTGGAGACAACTAGGAAGATGTGAATCATCTTCCCCTCCCCGCCCCAAATCCACCATAGGAATTCTGTGCATGTTCCATGACATGTGGGAGCTTGAAAACCATTGGAACACATCACAGCCATAATAGCTCTCCAGACACTGAGGGAAGCTCTTGAGGTGTTCACTGCCTGACAAGCAAGAGCTATATTCAGCAAAGGTCAAACTGCATCCCCTGCCTTGCTAGACCTTGTATGCCCATGGGTCCTTGGCTCAGTTACAGAGTCACGGCACACAGCTACATCCACCTACACTCACACTTCCCCTCAATTATCATCCTTCCTGAGCTGTGACTCCTTCCCAAGCCTAGCAAAGGAAGTTCAAACATACACTCTTCAATGGAAGCAAAAAACAAAGACAAAAAAAAAAAAAAGAAAGAGGAAAGTTCAGACTGTGGCCTATTACACCACAAAATAAGCTAAGTTCATAAAAACAAGCTCATCAGCACATGAGCAGCTCAGCAGCTAATACCCAAACCTATTAAGTTAACCACAGTTATCATCAATTGATTACAATTAATAGCTGAGGTCAGCCGCACCAGTCATTCCACACTTTGGCAGGGGATTGCTCACCAGAGGTGCCAAGAGCCTGACACGGACACCCGGTCCATCAGGGCCCTGGGCAGGACCAGTTCCGCATGGAGCATCTCTGCCGAGCATCCCCCGTCTTCAGTGGACCAGCTCGTTGTGCTTTAAGCTGTACCTCTGATCCCCAAAGGAGGTGAGCTGTTCACTCCCTTCTCTCCGGCTCCAAATTTTTACATTTCTACCATGTGCTGTCATACTTCCCTCTCTTTTCCTGCAACTAAGAAACACCAATATTCAATATTTCCTTGTGGAACCTGTATCTTACAGCTCTGCCCATTCATATTAGGCTGTTCTGGCTCTGCTTTCCAGACCATACCTATTTCAAAAAAGCACCCACAACAGGACACAATAGCCCAGTGAGGCCTCACACGTACCAAGGCACACGTGATTTGTGTGTTTATGGATCTCCACAGGTTAATCTCATCTCCAAACAGACAGCACACGGCTGATTGACTTGTCATTCACTCTGACAGTCATCTCCTTTCCTGCCAACATGCTCCTGCTCCCCATTTTTCACCCTCTCATAGTTGTACAGACAATTATTTCCACCTCAGCAGAACACTCTGCACCATCCTTTCAAAGCCACTTCTTTCTGACAGATACTTCTCTTGTGCTCAAATCATTGGGATTGCTTTCCCTGTCTTTAAGGAGCCTGAATCCCATCTGACTGGAAGGTACCAGCTGCCAGATCAATCTGCATTCTTCACATCCTATTTTCAGAATCATAAAGGAGTTTGCCAAGCAGTATCTGAGGAGAAACTTCCATGACCTGGCTTACTTACATATGTCCTTCAAAACAGCAGAACCACCACTGCTGGTAGATTTCTCCAAGCAAGGACACAGCAGGAAAAGCATTTTTTAGTGCAGCTGACTTTTCCCCTAAGATCACAGTTGCAAGTAGGATTTACTCTTTGGATTACTGCAAGCAAAAACCTCCTTCACTTTCACTATGCAAATATTATCCAAGTCCACTTGAAAAAGTTTAGAGGTTTATACAAAACACAAAGCTAACAAGTCTTCTGCTAAATGTAGGAACATTTCCTGTGGAGCCAGCAGTTCCAGCTCCTCACAGAATCACAGAATCACTTGGTTGGAAGAGACCTTCAAGATCATCAAGTCCAACCCATGCCCTAATTCCTTGACTAAACCATGGCACTGAGTGCCACATCCAATCTTTTTTTAAACACATACCTCAAAGGCTAAAGAGTGCCTCGGTGGTGCTTCATCTTCAAAACACCTGGGAACATCTGGCCAGCTGTTCTACAAGGCACCACTCCTTGGGACTTCCCATCTCTCCCACCCCTTCTCTCAGTCTTCAGACCTGTTGGGTCTCCTAATGTGTCAGTGCCTTTTAGAAGGCAGGAAGAGATGACCAAGCATCATAACAAGAGAAGCAAATTCATTTACTGGATGTATTGCTCACCTGGAATATTTGTGTAACATTAAACCTGGCCAGAAAAGTTCACGTAGTTTCTTTCAGTATTTCACTGGGGCTGTTGGACATTGATCAGGTTACAGAGCTCTTCCACTGAAATATTTCCTAGAAAATTCTTACTCCCCCTTGCTGAAATCCAGACCTATGCTGTAAGTGTTTCCTGTCTAGACTCTCCCCATTCCTTCTGCCCTTCCTAAAGCCTAATTCGTCTGCAAGACAACAGCTCCCCTTGTTCCATAAAAAGGACTGTCGCACGTGTCCAGTGGTCCTGTCACCACATCCTCTGCACCTTGGAACCTTCTCACAAGGAGAAGCAAGGCAAAGCTATGCTACCCTCTGGACAAGATGAGCAACATCACCGGGACACCCCTCCTGTGGGTCAGTGGCCCTGGAGTCCCTCCCTTCCACCATGACAGCGTGCCGTGGACGGGAGCTGAGCATGCCGAGCCCACTCACTTCCTCCCCATCTCATCAGCTGTGAACGTCAGCTCTGCTTACTCAGCTGAGTCCGTGGGAACCTTCTCTTTGGGGACATCATTGGCTTCACATTTGGCCACCAAAGGGAACCATGAAATTCTTATCTTTTTTTTTAATTTTAGCTTGAGAAATAATAACGATCAAGACATGCAGAAACTTGAAAGTCATTAAAAGGTTTAAACTTCCTTTTTCCAAAAGCAAGGCACTACAAGAGGCAACGTTAGCTACACTGAAATATCTTTCCTCTCTTTCCATTTCACATGCAGGAAATAACCACAAACCCCCTCTTTGCTGAATGATTGTCCCAGATTTGTTGCAACATGGGTGAGGCAGTGCTGTTTTCTGTGATCTGAACTAAAGAATTRTCTTAACCAAACACCGTATCTCCCCAGAAATTCAAACCCAAGCATTTAGACACTTCAAGAATTGTGGCCAAGCCTGGCTGGAACATTCTGGTGTGTGTATGACACCAAGCATCAAGAAAGAGTTCAAGTAGCACAAAACAGTCCCTGCCTATTAATTTCTTTTTGAATTCATACAGCCAAACCCAGTGGGCTCCTACGGACACAAACAGGAGAGGAAAAGCCACACACATAAATCCCTTTAGGCTACACATCACTATGTGATTATGGTCATTCAGGAATTTTCAATTAAGAGTTCTGGTAACACCTCACTTCTGCCTTATATCCCTGTGTGTGTCCAAAGCACTGATATTATAACCCAAAAGTTGGAGGCTTCTCCCCTCTCCTTCATGCTCACACCTCAGGCAAAGGAGGTTCATTATATTTCATGGCAGGTTTGGCATTATTAGCTGGGACACAGATTTCCAAAGGCAGAGAGGAACACTGCTATCCACCATCATGAACTAGTGCCAGTGTTTCTTTCCTACAGGTAGGAATTAAAATCTTCCTCAAAACACCGACTGCTCCACTGGAAGCACAAACACCTGATATCCCAGAGATGCATAATTTCAGAGACTTCACTCCTCAGCACCCAGTCAGGYAGCTTCCAACGTGCTGTGCTCCCTCCACCACCAGCCACCTCTCGAAGCAGGCTTTCACCTCACACAGCTCACACGCCCGCCAGCAACAACGCAGCAAGTGAGAGGAAGAGATTCCAGTACAGAATCCCTCAGGGAGAGGCACACACCACATAAGCAATGTCCTCAGCATAAAGCACCAGTACCAAGTTGTGTATTCCTCACTTGGGAAGACCTGACTATAAAAACAGGCCTTAATGACACACACAAAAGTTTAACACAGTGCATGTGTCCCTTCAGGAGTGGGAAACGATGGCAGAGGAGACATTTCTGCCTGTCAGGTATGTGTAGCCTTGAATTAGCACCATAAGAACCCATAAACAGAACCATCTCAATTCATAAACAGTCTCTAAAGACAGCACAGGACCAACTCCTCAAAAGCCACACAGAACGATGGCACTGAGTCCTGTCCCATGTCCCTGGGGACAGCAGCCTGCGGGGTCCTGCCCCATGCCCAGCTCGGATGCCAAGCTCCTCGATGGCCAAGGCCACCYGCACAGGGAGGGCAGCCCCGCACCTCTACACGCTTTGCCAAGGGCGCTTTGCCTCCTGCTCCATAAGAGCCTGGCAGAGCTCCCGGCGAGCGCACGGCCGTACCCGGCACGGGAGGGCTGCGGAGCAAAGCCAGCGCTCCCGAACACCTGCGAACTCGGGCAGGTGTGAGGGGACCCGCGGTTACTGCCGGAATCACCTCCTCGTCTGGGGTCCCAGGGTCCAGCCAACGGACCCCCACTGTCCAGCCGGGCCCCCCGCAGCATGCTCGCCCAGCAGCACGTTGGCACAGACGATGCAGGGCAGGGCACAGGTGGTGCTGCCACCCACTGACCCCCCTGCCACCGGCCACTCCCAGGGAGCACCGCCCGCTGCCCTCGGAGCCACCGCGGGGCACACGGAGACGGCGGGCAGGACCCCCCCGCTGCGGCCAAGCCATGGGGAGGTCTCTGCCCCACCTACCACGCCCCGAGGGCAGGGCAGGGGAAGCGGCTGCCAGACCCTCCCCAGACGGCCCCGGAGAGGGCTGGCAAGGGGGGACCCGACCCTCCGGAGGGGTCGAGGAAGGGAGAACGGGACTGTCCGGGAAAGGGAACTGGGGGCCGAGGGAGTGCGGGCGGCGGGCCCGGCCCGGCCCCGCACACTCACCCGCGGGCTGCCCGGGCGCGGCCGGCGGCGGCAGGAGGAAGAGGAGGAGGTGGCAGAGGCAGCTCCGGACCCGGGCCATGACGCTTCCCGCCCGCATCGCCCCTCCCGTGGGCGAAAGGTCCGGCCGGCGGCCCGCGGCCTTATGGAGCCGGGCCGGGGCCTGCGCCGCGCCGCCCCGGGGCGGAGCCGCTCGCCCGCCCGCCCCGGGCCCGGACACCGGCCCCGGGCACCGGCCCCCAGCACCGACCCCCAGCACCGGCCTCGGGCAGCGGCACCGCCCCGGGGCATCCGGACGGCGGCGGCAAGAGCCTCAACCCTTCCAGTGCTTCTTTGGGTTAAAAACAACCAAGTCCCAAAAACGATGGGTCCCGAAGAAAACGCCCGCAAAGGGAGCTGGTGTCAGCGCAGACCGCGGCCACCACGGCTCTGCTGGCCTTTCCTGCCAAAATCTGCACTGCACTTGGGAAGCACAGAATCACGGAATATTCTGAGCTGGAAAGGGCCTAAGGGATCATCCAGTCCAACCCCTGGCCGTGCAGACACCCCAACAATCCCACCCTGTGCCTGGGAGCGTTGTCCAAACGCTCCTGGAGCTCTGGCAGCCTTGGGGCCCTGACCATTCCCTGGGGAGCCTGTGCAGTGCCCCACCCCCCTCTCAGGGAAGAAGCTTTCCATAATATGTTGGAAGCACATGAAAACGCATCACGTCAGCCCCTAGCTGGGCAATACCACAGACACAGGTGAGCATAAAAAACTCCCCAGAATGAGAAGGTGTCACAGGCTTCACCCTCCACTGTGAGCACCAGGCATATTGTCCTGCTCCACCAGTGGCCCATGGACAACCTGTCAGGGCATCCTCAGAGCTCTGCATCTTCCTCCAGAGCAATCAGGAACACATGTGTGACACATCCATCACATTACGAACGTGTGATAGAGAAGCAGTACAATATGCAGCCTAAAAGAGCCCAAACACAGCACCGTGGTTATCCATCTCCATCCCCTACAGAAGCTGCATGCAGCTCTTGAGACGGGGAATAAATACCCTGTGCTTGGGCATTACCCAAGATACGGGAGGCTCCTTATGGATTATGATAATCCATATCATGGATCCATAGCATGGATCACATACAGATACCTCTGCGCACTGTACAAATAATGCACAAACATGAATCATCCTGTGGTTCCTGCCTGAGGGGCACGAGATTCCCAGGTCCATATGTAGCAAGAGCCACATCCATCTCCTTGGCATCTCCTGTCACTCAGCACCACTGTTGCAGCCCTGCGATACAAGGAACTGTAAACACACATCGAGGCTCCAGACACGTGGCCACACAGCTGGGACAGCTCCTGAGCACACATTTGGGGTCGAATCAAATCTCTGCTCATCTTCTCAGCCAGGTGGAACCACCCAGGACACCCACGTCAGCAGGCACAGTGGGAGATGCTCTGGGAGAAGAATCAGGTAAAACCAACCGAAGAATCCTGAAGGTCTGCAGTGTCTGAAGCCACAACCGAGACCGCAGAGCCGAGCGCTGGATTAGGACCATTCACTGGCTCCAGCACAGACTCTATGAATAAAGCACATTGAGAAAACCCATTGCAGTGAGATTTCCTGACACTCAAGTACAGATGTTTTGTCCCTGCTATGGCTGAGATACGAGCGATTCTCCCTTAAATCGACACAAAGGGCAGACACGGGGAACGGCTCAGTGGAGTCAATTTAATATGAAAAAGCGCACAAACGGACCTGAACCTGGGCTGCGTCCCATTCCCACAGCGTGGGGTGACACCGGTGGGAACCGCGCAGAACAACGGCCGCTGAGCCGCCCCGCTGCCCGTTACCGGCAACACAGCCCCCCGAGAGCCCTTCCCCGGCGCTGAGGGTGCCCGCTGTCCGGGCGCGCCCACCGCGGSAGGAGCCCCCAGGCCCACCCGAGCCCCGGGAGCGCAGCGCAAGCGCGAGCGCCGCACGCGCCGGAGGGTGGCGCACGCCGAAGAGCTCGCGCGCTGCACCAGCGCCCCGCCCTTCGCCTTCGCCCATTGGCCGCCAGCCCTCCCGGCAGCCAATCGCCTCCTCGCTTGCCGCGCACTCCCGCCGCGCCTCTTCGCAGCCGCTTCCGCAGCTTCTTCCGCCTTCGCTCTGACTGGCTGCCAACGCCTCCTCCCCGCCCCGGCGGCGCGGCGGCGGGCGTCCATTGGCTGCGGGCGGCGCGGCGGCGGGCGTCCATTGGCTGCGGGCGGCGCGGCGGCGGGCGTCCATTGGCTGCGGGCGGCGCGGCCCGAGGCCGAGCGGGGCGGCGTTGCCGCCATGGCGCCGCCCGTGGGGTACGCGCTCCTGTGCGGCCAGGCCGCGCTCCTGCTCGGGAACCTGCTGCTGCTGCACGGCCGCGGCCTGCCGGGCAACGACACCGAGCCCCGGGAGCCGCCACCGGGGCCGCCCGCCGCCGCCTGGGCTTACAGCGACCCGCGGGCGCCGCTCGTGCTATGCACCTATCTGTGAGCGCCGGGGTCGGGGCGGGAGGGGAGGAGCGGCCATCAGGGCCGCCCTCACCGCCCGCTCCTTCCCCGCAGCCCCGATGAGTTCGTGGAGTGCGAGGAGCCGGTGGACCACGGCGGGAACGCCACGGCACAGCAGGAGCTGGGCCACGGCTGCGTGAAGGTGAGGGCGGGGCGGGGGGGCGGCCCCGCTGCCGGCGCCCCCTGGGCTCCGCCGAGCGCTGAGCGCTGCCCCCGCCGCAGTTCGGCGGACAGGCCCACGGCGAGGTGGATCACACGCGGGTGCAGTGCCGGGCGCTGGACGGCATCGAGTGCGCCGAGCCGCGGAGCTTCCTGCGGGGCAGCCGGCCCTGTGTCAAGTAGGAGGGTCCCTGTCCCCCTCCGGTACCCGCTGCAYGGAGCCCCCCCGGGACGAGCGGGGCTGGTCCGGCGGGGAAGGCTGACACTGCCTGACCCCGCCGCATCTTCCCTCGCAGGTACACTGGACACTACTTCATCACCACTCTGCTCTACTCCTTCTTCCTGGGCTGCTTCGGAGTGGATCGATTCTGCCTGGGCCACACCGGCACCGCCGTGGGGAAGCTGCTGACCCTGGGGGGCCTGGGCATCTGGTGGTTTGTGGATCTGATTCTGCTGATCACCGGTGGGCTGATGCCCAGCGATGGCAGCAACTGGTGCACTGTGTACTGAGGGAGGGGCAGGACTGGCCCCACCTGCAGCCTGCGGACATCTCTGCTCACACCGAGCACCAGCCCAGGCTCTGCCTGGCACAACGTGGATTTACAGAACTGTAACTCACCGTGCAGAACAGTTACTCTCGATAATGACTCTGTGCAAACCTTGGACACAAAGTTGTTCAGGATATATTTTGCTTGTTTAAAATAACCTGGCTTCCCCTGCAAAATAGCGACAGCTTAAGAAATTAGACCTTGCAAACACAGGGCGTCAAACAAAAGTTAATAAAATCTGGAAGAAGCTGACTCCACATACTTTGGGGATGAGTAGAGTCACAGCCGCGCAGCGATGGAGGCCGTGAGGTCATGGTCTAGCCCTGAGTCCCCTGGCCAGCCCATTAGTCCTGAGCCCTGGTTACCTTGGGGTCATAAGCCACCCGGCCAGGGGACCCAGAGCCTGAGGCTGGAGCCTTTAAGGCTGAGTAACCCCGCTTACAGGGACTCAGTGCAAAGCCATGAGCTCTAATTCTACATTAYTAACACCCTGTTCACTCCTTCAAGGGAATCTGGGTTAGGTTTGGTAGAACCTGCACCCTCTAGAGAACTTTACTTTCCCCACTCGTAGGTAGGGAAGTCACAGACCTCTCTAAAGCAGCACTTGTCACTCATTAGTGACAGGGTTCCTGTCTATCCAGAGCTGTTGTGAACATCTGGGAGCCATCAGAGAGCTGGGAAAGGGCTGGAGCTGCTGAGAGGCAGCTCCTGTCTGTGTGCTGGCCACCCCACTGGCTCCAGCCCCAGTACAGGGCGCCTGCAGCACCCAAAGGGTTGGGAGCTGCAACAACTTCATACCCAAAAGAGGAAGCCCTACCAGCTGCAGGCTGAAAACTTACCAAGCTGAATAAAAATGGGAAAAGGAAGCTGCAGCAAGTCCCAGCCAGGGCCAGACACAAAATCTGTGTATGCAAATGTCCGGTCACATTTGAGATAAAATAGCAAACACACACTCCTGCTCTCACACAGCTTTGCAAGCTGAGGCCCCTCCAGCCCTTCGCCCGTGGCCACTTTCTTCCTATGGTACTTGTACTTCGGCGTCCCTGCTGCCTGGTGCTCAGTTTGGACAGGAATTCCAGTTTTGGTTTGTGGCTCATTGCACCAACTCCTGTCCTGGGAAGGCGTGTTGTATCCCAGTTAGGTCACCAGTGATCTGAGTTTGGCAGCTTTGACTGGGGGGTGGGGGGCAGCTTTGTCCTGAAAATGCCATTCCTCAGCAGAACAACAGGGCTGAAAAGTCCATGGAGGGGAAAAAATTCTGCAGCGACCCAGAAAGAAAAAGAAATAATAATCCATGTGCAAAAGTCCATTGTCACTAACAGTTCCCATGTCTGCAGCCCCCCACTGCCAGCTCACAGCAGGACCTTGGTCGAGCAGCTTCACTCCTCACCAAAGAATACCTGGGACCTTGGTCCACAAAAGCAAACAGTTGTGATGTCCCTGCCCCCACCATGCACTGTCCCCCCCCCGGCCCAGAGCCCCACCCTTGTGCAGGGCAGCAGCATCTTGTGCATGTGGGGGGCACTCACTGATGGTCCTGGGATCTCCCCAACTGCTGTGCCCTGTCCCCCCGCCCTGGTGGGGACAGCATTCGACCCCCCCAGCAATCCTTACCCAAAATCCACAGTGCAAATGGACAGCCCGGGAAAGTAATTGGGATTTCCTTCTTTATTTAAAAACACTGGGAAGAAAGGGCATTCCAGCATTTACAGGCGAGGGGCAGGAGTCAGGTACCACACACCCCGCCAGTCACGGAGCATTGCCCGCAYGAGGGCCCCGGCCCTAAGAGCACTTGAAATCCCCAGCCAGCACTTGTAGTAATGTCTGGAACCACGTGGGACTGTCCATTAGAACAGAGCAAACCCCTCTCTCCCACCGCTCTGCCCCCGCAAGGCACCCCAGACCTGCAGCACCCCTAGCAAAGCCCCACAGCACTCGCTCCAGGAGGGAGCAGCTCCGGGGGGACGTGTCCATCCCATGCCTGAGAGCCAGGAGGTGAACACAGAGCTGAGGGGATACCAATTTGCTGTAAAATAACCACAAAGCTCCATTGAAGTCTGGCTGCATCCACCCAGTCCTTTGGAACGGGAGGGAAATTCCTCCTCTTCAATACCACCTGCATTATGGACGGGTCTGGAGCCCAGCTCAGCTCCATACTTGTTTGAACCTCACCTTCAGCCTTTATGCTGTCCTGAGGATGCGGGAGGATGGGAATGAGCAAGAGGAATGTTGCAATAGTGCTGGAGCCACTGGTAGTTTCTGCTCCTGGATAATTAAACTTAGTTGTGCAACAAGCCTCTGCTTTACCATCCCAGGCCTGAGGAAACTGTGCAATTATCAAGCACCAGGAATACTCAGGACTCTGTGGTTCCAAGGCCTTGCACAAAGGAACCATCATCCCTCTGCATTCCCTGTTCTCCAAAACTGAGGTCAGAGCGATGTTACCAAACRCTGTGACTCTGATGGATAGGCTTACCAAAGTACTAAAGCATTCCTGAAACAGTGTTAGGAGCCAAACAGCAAGTCAGCCTAAAAAAATGAAAGGTTTCAAACTCTAGTGCAAATAAAGCAAAAAGGAGGAAAAAAAGGAAGAGCAGGATCTAGTTTGCTACAATTAAATAACAAATATTAACACTCGCCCTGTACTGTTTGCATCAATTCTCACTGATTTTCATGGTCTTGGTGTTCTCCAGCACCTCCACACAACCCCCCTTTGAGATTCTCTTGCCCGTGACTTGGGGGGCCCCATCCCTGCCCCCAGCTGTACAAAGGCACCTCTACTGCACCCACCCCGAAGCAGCCCCGCTGATCCCAGAGGGGATTGAGGCAGGAAGATACAATTTGAATCGTGTTAAGGTCAGTCGGGCTAATCAAGGCTCAGAGCTCGACCTCAGGGTGAGGCTGACGCACAGCTGTCAAACAGCTGGAGGCCCCAAAAGGGCTGGGAAAAACCAGATGTTTTGCTCCTGGGGAACACATTGGGCTGAGTTTGCAGAGCAGAGGATGTCATGGCCAGGGAAGCGAAAGGGGAGCTGAGTCCTCACTCGACACCCGGGGATTGCACACACTTTCAGGGTGAAGGCATCAGACGATCTCTCTGCCGAGGGAACACCTGGATTTTCTACACACTATTTATCACACCTACAGGAGCTCATTTGGTTATGGAAATGACAATTCACATCGCTCTAGAAACTCCTGCTGGTTTCCATCTCGGGCAGGCAGCAGGTGAGTTGRCCGGACAAGTCTGCCCAGTTTCATCAGGTGCCCGGTTTTCTGTGCTTTTTCCTAAAAGCCCTTCACCATCTGGCATGGCTCCTCATGCCCAGGTGTGTGCAGTGCAAAAACCAACACCGTACCTGACGATGCTCCCACCTGAGAGTCACCTTCACTCTGGCTGCCTGCCCAGCCTGCACTCAGGAAGTACCAAAATGCCTTTGGAGGGGCTGAGCACCTGCCCAGGCTGGGGTTCAACAGGAGCCACAGGTATAAAAAGACATAACTAGAAGCCAGCAGATTGTTGATACCCCTGGGTAGGTAGTGGGAAGAGCTGGTCTCTGAGGGAATAAGTCATTGTAAGGGGAAGTTGCAGTGAATCCCCTGTGTGGGCAGCTGCAGGCTGGCGTCTCCCAGCTCTGCCCTCCTCCTGGGGAGTCCGAGCAGCATCAAAGGGGAGAGTAACATTTTTCAAACACAAGAATGGCCACACTCCCCTTCATGCCTCCAAGACCTCCTGCCACTTCCTCCAGACCTGGTTTTGGGGGGAAATTGTGCAGTTGCAGAAGATGTCCCCTTATACATGTTCCCAGCATCTCCTGCCTTGCACTGTGAGCGCTGGCAGTACCTGGAAGCATCTTCCAAAACATGGAAACACTGAGGCCAAGGCCGGGCAGGAGCAGCCAGGGACCCTGTTCCCTGCAGAGCAGGGCACCAGGATGTGGGTCCAGATGGATCCTGCATTGCAGGGAAGGGCTGTGGTGGAGGGAAGGGACCACCTTGCACACCCCAAACCGCCCCACGGAAACCCCCCTGCAGCCGGGGAGGCGGCGCACGGAGCCGGGGGTGGCTCGGTGCCTGGTCAGACGTCGGAGGTCCGGATACTTTCATCATCCAGGTCAAAGGTGAACGGCTTCTCCTTGAGATGCTGTGGCTCCGAGCGGTGCCGCAGGCGCATGCCCGGCGCGGCTCTGGCGTCGCGCTCCGTGTGGGCCGGCACGAACACCGAGTCTCTGAGCTCCCCCAGTGCCGGCCGCTTCCCCTCCGCCTGCGGCACCGGCGTCCAGGGCTGCCAGGAGGAGGTGGAGGGGGCCTTGCACAAGGCTCTTCGCTCCTCCACCGGTGGCCGTGGCTGGGAGGGGGCCGAGGAGCCCCCGGGCCTGGCCATGGAGGTGGATCTCATGAAGGACATCTCCTGCAAGGACAGAGCAGAGCAAAGCTGGTTAGACAATCCACTAAACAAATACCTTGTACAGTGGCATAATATCCATTTGACACCAAATATGAAAAAGAAAGTATATGACCTACCCTGGGGCGGGTTTTCAGGGCCTGGACTGCCCCTGTGATCGCCCGGATCCAGCTGTGCATGTCCTCGGGGCTGTCTGCCTGCAAACACACCAGTCCCAGTGACGCTCTGCCTCCTGCCACCCAATGGACACACAGAGGCACCAGCTGTCCTGGCATTCCCAAGGCTCAGCTCTGCCTTTTCCTGCTCTCACAAACAGCCCCTATTATAAATAATCCCAAGGGAGAAGTGAACCCCCTGCACTTTTCCTTCATACCCATGTGTTACAGCCCTATCTGCTCAGGTTCGCTGGTGAGGAGCTGTGGGGAACAGCCCGTTTCTCGACAGCTGAACTTTCTGCCCCAAAAATCATCCCGGCCTCAGCTGCTCACCTGGATGTAGAAGGTCCTGGAGCTCGTTATGATTTCAAAGAGGTTGTCCCGCATCAGGAGGTCACTAGAAACAGTGAGAGAGACAGTCACACCCCAGCAGCCATCATGGATGGAAAAAAACCCTGTATTTATCCTCATCTCTGGAGTGTGCTGGGGAGAAACTTACAGAAGGCAAACCTTCATCGGGATTTTGAGAAGACTCCAGCTCCCCAGAGAGCTTCAGCCACAAACCCCCCAGCTCTACTACTGGCAGGAAAACCCCTGCCCTAGCCCCACTGCATTCTCAGCTTGTTTTAAGTATCAGCTTCCTACTAGTTAGTAGGAATAAACAGTTCAGAGATACATTAATACATTATATTTTTACTTTAGCTGAAGAGGTTTGTTTTCTTAGGTCGTTTTTCATTGCATGTCTTTAAGTTACTTCGATTTTATCAGTGTTTGCTGCCATAACTTGTTCCCAAGACACTGCAGCCACATGGGCTAGTTGAAGGCAAACACCTCGAGAGCTGCTTCCCATCAGCAGCTGGAGCAGCCCGAGCTTCCACTGGCTGCTCTGGCCTGACACAGCCTTGGGCCACAGCAGGAAATACGGATGGGAGCATTACCCAGACTTGACCAGGCATTCATGGGTCTTGCAAACGTCCTTCAAGAGAATCGAACGCAAGGGCTCCTTGTCCTGCAGAGGCGAGAGGAGATGGTGATGGGCTTGGCTGGTCTTGGGGCTGGGATGTGCCTCCCACAGAGGCCCCTGTGCTGGCACAGCCACAGCTCTGCTCGAGGTCCCAGGGGAGCTGCTCACCTGCTCACACTTGTAGTAGCTGATGGAAAACTCATCCAGAACAAAGTATCGCCGCTTCCAGCTCTTCCTCTGGAAAAGAGAAGGAAACTGCTCAGTGCTCAGCTCTGCCACTCTCCCCACCCATACTGCCGTGGCCCTGCATCCAGAGCATCCCTGGAGGACACCTGGCCCCCTCCCCAGCACTCACCACGTTCCCCTGCTTGACACAGAAGCCACTCTTGAGCGGGGGGGGCCCTGCGGGCGGCTTGGCAGCCGAGGGGGGGATGTAGCTCTGCGAGCGCCGCAGCAGAGGGTGGGCGGCCACCTCACTGCCCTCCCCGCCGTCCTGCGACCAGAGAGAACAGAGTTACCAGGAGCAGGGAGGAGAATTTGCTGCGGGAAGACAGGACACCCAGCTGCAAGGAAAAGCCATCTGACACAAGCCCCTAGTGAAGTGTGTGAGCCAAGGGCTAACGGCAGTGCTGAACATGGGCAGGGGAATAAGCCAGAGTCCAGAGCTGACGTTCTCTCATCGCGTGTAGCTTTCCAAGCTGCTGCCTTGGTACTACTCACCCTTTTGGCACCCACGTGTTAAAAACAACATTAAGAAATTGGAAAGGCTGCAGAAAAGCAATTTCAGGGCTGAAGATAATCCCCTGCAGCAGGGGAGTTAATAGAGCTCGTCTGCCAGGCTTGTCATGCACCAAGAGGTGACTTGACTGCACCACTGAAGGTATGAGGAGAATGAGAACCACCAGACAAACCCAGATTAGAAAGGGATGCTTTCCAATGGGAGAAGGCAACGTACCACGGGAACGAACTGCTCAGAAAAGCCATGAAGTCTCTGCTTCTCATTTTCAGAGCCAAATTCTCCCAAAGACACTTCGGTGTTTGGAGTTCAGGAAGAGAAGCTGTGCCTCTCTCTGGCCCCAAGCTGCCTCTCCCCAAGTGCAGTGCTCAGTGCTGTGAGCACAAAGGGTCATGGCCATGTGCCCAGCAACCACTCCTGGCTCCCCCTGAGGATGTTCCAGCGCACCCCAAGGGCTGGACCCTGCCCTGCCGCCAGCATGGCCCCAGCAGTGCCCTCCCTTCCCCCCAGCAGCGCAGAGGATGGCTGAGATGAAACATCTGCTGCACTCAGCTCCTTCCCCATCCCTCCAACCCCTTCCTCCCGCTCAGCTGAGGTTTGAGCATTGCCATGGCAGCAGGGTGGCCCTGCCTGCTGCCAGCCTTATATGGCCCCGTGCCRGTGCGACTGCCGGTGTGGTTAAGCCAGCGGCCTGCCCACCCTGCACCTTCCAGAGACAGACAGACAGCTTTTTGGCTGGCCTCAAAGCGCTGCCCAGCCCCTCCAGAGAGCAGTGGAGCAGAGCTCCAGCAAGGCCAGGATGGGGATGCCACCTGCACCCCTTGCTCAGGGCTGCACCAGCTCTGCTGGGCATTACAGATGTGGTGTCCAAGGCCAGAGGTGAGGATGCTCCTGCAACAGGGAAGGTCACACCCCCAGGAGCGGGGGTGGTGCTGCTGGCCAGTCTGGGGGTGCGGCCAGAGCGTGGGACTCCCCACTGCAGTTCCGGAGCAGCACCGGCCGGCTGGGGCACAGCCAGGAAACCACAGACGCACCCAGGAAGCTGCAGCAGAGGAATGGCCATTTCACACGGTGGAAGCAGCAAGAGCATGGAAATATTCTGACAGCTGATGCACCACCCCCAAAAATCGCCTCTGCACCCCACAGCCCTCTGCACACCTCTGCATCCTTCCAAACCCTGCGGCCAGGGAAGTGTTAAAAGCACCCGCCAGCAGAAACTGCTGCAATGATCTAATTCTCTGCTCTATTTTTAGTGCTGCCACTGATAAGAGCTGAAGTAAGACCCAGAGCTGGACAAGTGCCCAAAGGTGGGAGATGCCGACAGCCACGTGCACACTCAGCTGCGTGCCAGGGAAGAGGATGCAGAGCCATGGCAAGCAGTGCCAGCCACCACCCCTGGGACAGTCCCTCTGGCTGCTGTGGTGGGGGCAGTGACATGGGGTTCCTCTGCCCTGGGCACCTCTAGAGGGGATTTGGACCCAGGATGTGTGGGTGGATGGTGATGGCCAGGAAGCTGAGCGGGTTTGTGGCCTCCTCCTTGTCACACCCCCTCGTCTCATCACAGTTCCGAGTGAGACAAAGCAGAGGTGCTACAGGGTGCTCAGAGCAGCCATTTACACCCACAGGGGGAAGGGTTTGCAGGCACCACGCTGGTTTCCAGAAACAAAAGTGCAAACCAGCTCACCTGGTTGATGGAGATGGGTGTGTGGACCACCACTCCCCCAACGATCTCGGTTTTGTAGGCTACCTGAGGCTTCCTCTCCTGGGCCTGGGGTATCACTGGAGGCTTCGCAATCTCTGTGGCCGGTGGGATGCTGCCGCCCTTTGGCACCTGTGGGAGAAAGAAAGGGATGAGCACAGGGTGACCATGCTGGGCAGCCCCACACCTGCACTGAGCACCCCTGTTTCTGTCTAATACAGCAACATCCCTTTAAAAAATAACTCCTGAACAAGCACCCGAGTTAGGGAGGGTGTGGGCCCCCCTGGGTGGCAGGAGGCACTCAGATGAGAGATGAAAGGTGCTCAATGATTAAGCATCACCTCACAGGCGCCTGTGATTTGCCTCTGCAGCTCAGTGCGTTTGTGGGACACTTTTTCCTTTAATTGTCCCCGCTCCACTTACAGCCAGGCTTAATGAGGAGCTGGGCCTGGCTAACGAGGCTGAGCCACACGGCCGCGGCGACTGCCAGGCGCTGCCGTGACCCCAGCGCTGGCTGCGTCCCCTCTGTGAGCGGCCCCGCACCCCTGGGCAGAGGCTGTGCTGCAGGAACCTGGCTTCCAGCACTGCCATCCTCCTCTTTCCCCTCCCACCTCCTTCCCTCTGGCTCTGGACAGAAAGGTGAGTTTCCACGTTTCTCTTCCCAAGTCTGCACTTAAACTCCCCTAATGCCATTAGTGGGGTCCCTGGCTCCAACCCACCCTCCCGCCTTCCCYGCAAACCAGGGCTGAGTGGCAGCATCAGCCACATCGCGGTAGCCATGGGTTTCCCAGCCAGCCTGTGACAAGTCCTCCCTGCAGGGCTGGATGAGCCGGTTGGCCAGCTGGGACGCAGCCAGAGTCGGGAAGGGCTGGCCAAAATCAGGGTATGGAAATCACCACGGTTTCTTGCAGGAGCAGGAAGATGCATCTTATTCTCCTGGCACCCCAGCTCCCACCTCTGCTAGCCTGGCAGACCCCCCCAGCACCACAGGCTGCCCAGAGGCAGAGATCCTGGAGGAGACCATGCTGATGGTACAGCCAGGCACAGAGCCTGGGCAGGCTCTGCGTACAGCTCTGTCCAGATCTGGAGGTGGAGTTTGTGGCCAATAACACCTGGACCCAGAAAGAGATGGCACGAGCCAGAGCAATCTGATGGCTACAGGCACCGAGGCTGTCACACTTAATGTATTTGTAGAGAAAAAAAGAAAATATAAACCAGGTCTGGTCTTGCAGATGAGTTTCCCACAGAGGCTACAACACAGCACTCTGGGAGTTTTGAAGAAAAAACTCATTTGATAGGCCCCAATCTTAAACGTGACTTTTCCTTACATTTAGTTTACATACCATAAACAAAACACATCAGCGCACGATCTAGTAAAACTCTGCTCACGTTAAACAATGGCCCCACTGCTCATTGCAGTTCAGCAGAAGCCCCCAACCCTTTCACAGGGACCGCCCCCATCCAGGTGCAGGGAGAAGCTGTCCTGGGGCTCCCAAACCCGAGCCCCCAGTCCAGGCACTGCCAGCTGAGCATCAGCGCAGCCTGCGGACAGGGCTCCAGTCCCGCTGCACGGGGAGAGAGCACAGCACATCCCTCCCTGCTGGGAGCTCCGGGCAGCTGCGGAGCACAGACTCTGCGAGGTACTGGGTCACTGACCATTCACTCACGGCTCTATGAACACACCAGTRAATGAGAGGAGATGGCAGATGAACCCCTCTGGATGCAGGCACAGCCTGCCTCACCATGCCCCACAGTGCARGGCTTTCGCTGCGCCTCATCACAAGACCCAGCATTCCAGGAAGAATAAGAATTGAATAAATAAGTTATTGAAGCACAAGAAAGCCACCCTTTGACAGCCACAGTGAGGAGCTGGCTGGGCCAGATCCCAGCCAGCAGGAGCAACAGGAAGAAGAGGGTTTGGAGCAGGATGAGATGTTGACGGCTCCAATAGGAGCTTCCTGGGGCGCAGCCACTGTTCCCCACAGCTGGGCTGGGAGGGGGAAGGAAGACACACAAGTAAATCCCAACCAGAAGGATCCCTGGGGATGGTGGAGGGAACATCTCGGAAGAGTATTAAGTAACCTACCGTGATCTTACTGGCCCTGTTCAGCGCCTCCACCCAGTCCTGCAGGTCCTTTTGGTCACTGGCTTGCAAGAAATAGCGCTGGGACAGAGCGTTGATAACTGCCAGAGAAGGGAAGGACAAGGAGAGTTGGCAGCAGCTGGGAGGATTCATGGGGCGCCCACACCACAGCCTCCCATGACAGGGTGTCCCCCCACAGAGCCCACCAAGATCCCACTCACTCACCAAAGCAGAACGGAGTTTTAGGCTTCTGTTTCGGGGTGGCAATGCTAACCTGTCACAGAGCAAATCGGGAAAAATCAGAGGTAACAGCACATGCCAATGGGTGGGCACAAGAGCTGGAAGTTTCCATCCACCCCACTCCCCACCTGGGCTCTGCCACCCTGGGCAGGACCCCTGAGCAGGACCCCACGCCCATGAGGACAACATGAGCTGCAGCACAGCTGTGCCAGCTGATGGGAACTGGCCCATGTCAGAGTAACCATACACAGCAGAGGGTGCCAGGTCCCAGGGGAAGGTCAGCATGGAGCCAGGACTTTCATCCCCTGCATCTCCTCAGGCACTGACTGCGCTGTGCAGCAGAGGACAGAAAGCTTTCAAAGGACCTGAAAACATGAGTTCTTCTGGACTAACAGAGTCACTCTCATCAGCAATTAAGAAAATTGAGGGAAAATAGCGGTGGTTTCTCCCTAAAGAGTAGGAATCATTTATATAAGAATAATATTCCTTGGGGCTCCAAGAACAGCATTCATGGAGTATTTATTCTGACAGTCTTCCTCCTTCAAAGCCAGTCCATAATGCTTTAAATATGTTTTCTCAAGCAAACCTCCATTTTTCTGGTATATTTACTGTTGGTAGTTGCAGCCACTGACAGAACCCAACCTCGCAGTTTGTGACCAAATGCTGTCCTGCAGCAATTTTCATTTAAACTAAAACCTATATAATTTGTAAGTGAGGCTCTTTCCAAAACAGAGAAGGCTTAGCCTCCCGGCATTGCTTCATCTGTGCTTAATTTATAAATCATGATTCAGCAGGAACAGAAAGATCTGTCCAATTCTTTATCCAGCTCCAGGACAAAGCTGAGCTGAGCCCAGTGTGGCAGCCATGAGCCCCCCGCTCCCCCCCACAGCAGCTGAGGGGCCGCTTGCAGGAGGAGGATGGTGGCAGCTCCACTCTCCACACTCGCAGCCACAACTCCACTGTCTCACTCACTGCCCCTGCAACAGCTGTCACTTATTGCACTATTCCTGCCTTCCCATGGAGACTGGATAACACCCTTAAGACACAAAAGTGAATTTCCAGAAGGTCTCATCCCTCACGGCACTGCCCTCCGAGCACAGGGGAGAGCTCCTGGTGCACTGCTCAGCCAATTGCCAGCTCCGTGTCCAGCTCACGCTGACGCCACGCTCCTGTCCCCACTCAGTCCTGGTCACCCCGTGTCCTTCCTCATAGCAGAGCGGTTCCTCTTCCTCTTGCAGCCCGACCTCGCACCCCGTCCCGCGCCAGTCCATGGGTGAAGGTGAACRTGGTCCCAGCTCTGCGATGCCCACACTGTGGGGTCACTCCCTGCTTCCCACAGCCCCACTCAGGCTCCATCCCAGGGAGGTTGTCACAAGGTCAGGCAGGACCAGGACCTGGCTTTGGGTGCTTCCAAGGCAAGCCATTGCCTCTCCCAGGAATGCCACATGGATAAGGGGAAAATGGGGAGCATTCACCTTCCCTCTGCCCCACCCCATTACCTTGGAGATATAGGTCAGCTGCAGAGATCCAACAGCGCCCGCTCCAATGGCCAGGTTCTGCAACACATGGAATGAGCAGTGGGAGGTAAATGACAGGGAGAAGGTGGCAGGGGCAAAGCAGGCTGTCGTTTGTGCCCTTGGGGTCAGGCAGCAGCTGCCACCTCGGCCACTTCCCTCTCGTGCACCTGGTTCAGGTCAGACACCCCAGCAGTGGGACCAGCCTTGCTGTGCTGCACCCCAGCACCATCCCCACAGGACAGTCTTGGAAACCACAGGGGTCACAGAGGGGCTGGAGTCTGGTCACGGCCACACTCAGCCACGGGACACTGGCACAGCAGGCAGTGACCTGTGGGGACCCAGAGGAGACTCCTCCACCAGGGAGGCTGGGATGTGCCTACAGAGTCACCGACAATGTCACGGACGTGCCCAGCACAGGCGCCTACCTGAGGGTTGTCCATGTACCACAGGAGGTGGTTGGCCTGGGTGTCCAGGATGAAATACCTCCGCAGAAACTTGCCACAGGTCTCATTTTCTTCAATGTCCAGAAACCCGCAGATACGGTTCTGTCGATCCAGGTACGGCATGCCGGGCTCCTTCTGGCATCACCCTGTGGAGCGGGGACAGGCAAGGAGAGGTGCTAACACAGCCCCAGCTCCTCATGGAGTTGCTCTTGCATCCATGGCCATCCCAACCCATCCCAGCCAGATGTCCCAGGATGCCAGTGCAGTCACTCAGCCACATCCGAGCTCTCCAGAGGGAGATGGAAGGGACAACTTACCAACCCATCACTCCCAGCCCCAAGATGCACCAAAACCCATGAGACAGGACAAAGTAGCCACAAGGATCTGACAGGAGACACCAGACCCCTGGGACCCACGGCAAAAAATAATCCCGAAGCAGTGCGCTAGAGAGAGCCCGAGCACACTCCCAGGAAACGGGGAACAATCTGCAACTCCAGCAGAAAATCTGTGCAGCCAGGATGCCGAGTCAGCAGGGAAAACAGTGACCCATCACAGCAGGGCCACACTGTGTCCCCAGGTCTTTCACAGGCGGGGACCCTGCCCAGCGCTGCCCCCCAGGCAGGAGGTGTCCGAGCCCCCCCGGCCACAGCAGGAACACTTCCAGCCCCCCGTGGGGAGTGGAAACAGCACCAAGAGCCGCAGGTGGGCAGGACATGTCCCACCACCACTCGGGTGAAGCTCCCTCCCTACGGCAGAGGGTGGAGGGCAGGGATGAGGGCAGCCGTTACCCAAAGGATGCGAGTGAACCCAGTGTGGTTTGTCTGGCAGGAGAGGGGTGATCACGCAGGTGCCAGAAGCAGAGCTACACGAATAAAAGATCTCATGCAGAAAAGGAGGAAATACTATTTTTGAGCTGAAGTGGAGTGGGGCCCCGGGAGGCAAGGGTTGTGCAAGAGCTGGGGTGCAGCTGCAAAGGTAGAGGAGGCAGAAAACAAGTCAACCTGCTGTCAGGATCTCGGTTTATCACCAACATTTCAGAGAGGGGTATCGGGGCCTGGCACAGGGAACTGTGCTGCTGCACAGGGAGAGGTTGTTTTAGACCAGCGACGGTGCCCTGGCGCAAGGGTTTCTGTGGGCACTTCATGTCTCACTGCTTTTTTGTGGGGTTATTTTTGTGGTGGGAAAGCATGCGGAAAGCCAATACCCAGGTGCCTTCAACCATACCAACATGTTCAGACCAAACCTCATAAACTCTCTGTTTCTTCTACTGATAACAAAAGTCCAGATATTTCTGCTTAGGAGAGGGATGAGGAAGAAGCAGAGTGTGCAATACACAGCACAGGGATGAGCCCCCAGCCCCATGGGACATCTCTTGGGACCCACTATGTCCCACCACCACCATCCTTCATTACCACGGGCTCATCTGGGAGACCACAAACCAGCTCAGCCCTTCTGTGCACACTCATCTCATGCTGCACTTGAATATGCACAAACCTCTGGGCAGAGGAGACTGGGATTGCCCCACTCTCTGCAGCCAGCCAGCCGGGTTCCTGTCCTCTCACATCCCTCTGCCCAAAGGACACAAATGGTCTGCCTCTTTGGAGCCACCTAGAACTGCACTTTTCCATAGTAAAAGGACAAAAGTAGCATCTCCAGCTGCGCCAACACGTGGGCCACGCTGCTCAGGAAAACCAAGAGGGCCATAAAATGCCCAGTTTTCCAGTGAAGCACATCAGAGACTTCCAGGACTCTTTCCTACCTCTGAAGCAACTGACTTTCCAGCTTTTTCAGTCACAATATCCCACCAAAAAGCCTCCCTTTCCCGACTCAGTGAATGACATGGTGAGCAATTGGGCTATGGAAGAAGGTTTACGGCAAAACAACCCCCTCACCTGCCTCCTGAGATAAAGGGAAGTGCTTCCCAGGGAGAGGCAGGAGGTGTAGGGTACCACCCATGCAGGATCCAAGTCCCCTCTGCAGCCACGGGTGGCTCAGAGGCCTCATGTGCAGCCACACAGCCAGACTTTCCAGGAAGCGCCTCAGGATGCCACTGCACCGCCACGGCTGCCTATGCCCTGCTCTGTCCCGACAGAGCTACAGCCGCAGGAGCAGCCCAGGGACACTCAGCAGCAGAAACCCCCGAGACCCACCAACATTTGGAGCATCACAACTGTGTTGCTGGAGGCATCTCCTCGGCACCTCACTCGACAGCACACAGCGCACCTGTGGGCAGCTGCAGCAGCATCCTCCTCCTCCTCTCTCACACCTGTCTGCCCGAGCTGCCCTGGTGCCGGCTGGGGTGCAGGACGACCCCCCATTCGAGGAGGGCTAGGACCTGCGATGCCCAGTGCCCCATGCAGCAGAGCCGCAGCGGCTGCAGCACCACTTCCTCTTACCTGCTCTTGCAGAGAGCTCACGCTGCGACGTCTGTCCCGACCCACGAGACAGACYGGGTAGGCAGCGCCCAGCAACTCGCTCCTACTGATTCCAGACATTTGCCTTAATGAAACTATTAACCCGTTGGGAGAAGGCTGGATACAGCTCTTCTTCTGGCCACAAGGAGTCTGACAACACACCGAATAGCTGCAAATCCGTGATCCCCGCCACACGCTTGCCTCCAACCCCACCGACTCTCGGCTGGGATGGTGCCTGCGGCAGACCCGGAGCTCCCACTGGGACCCCTCCGCTCCCGGCGGAGCCACCCTCGCTGCCTCCCGCTCCCCTGTCCCCGACCCCTCGCTGCAGGAACCGTCGAGCAGAAGCGGCTCGCACCGTGAGGGCTCGACCCCAGCCCGGGCACGGATGCTCCGGCTGCAGGGACCGGAGTCTCCGCCCGGAGGCACCAGCCCTGGGGCAGCCTCCCCACCCGCTCCCGGAGCCGTGGGGGCACGGGCGCCTCCAGCCGCCCCGACGGCGCGGCCCGGGAAGCCCGGGGAGTCGGGGAAGGGGCCGGAGGGAAGATGGGGACGCGAGAGCGAGGGCTCCCAGCCCGCCCCGCGGGGTCCCTCGAGAAGCGCCCGAGAGCGAGCGCTGCCTGGAGGCAGCCCCGCGCGTCCCCCGCGTCCCGCACTTACCCCTCGGCGTCCCTGGGCTGCGCGCCCCGCGCATGGCCGGCGGAGCGGGCGGGGGCGGCGGGGCCGGGGCCGAGCAGGGGCTGCGGGCGCTGCGCACGCCGGGCGGCGGTGGGAGGAGGGCGGCGGGCGGCAGAGGGGGTGTGCCCCTGGCTCCGCCGTCGCTTCTTTCCGGGTTAATTACGTCTGTCATTAGCAAACCCGGCCCCGGATGTGAGTGCGGGGCGCGGGGCGGCTCCGCGGGGCGTCGGTGTCCGTCCCAGCGTCCCATCGCCCTCTGTCCGTGTCCCTCCCGCGCACCTGCCGCGGCCCGGGGCCGCCGCCGCGGGGGCTCCGCCGCCGGCAGGGGTGGGGCCCAGCCCGGTGCCGGTCCTAGTCACAGCCTGTTGCGGGTCCCCCACGTCCCCCAGGCTCGGGATATTCCCGGCGAACCCCCCCTAGATCCGACACAAAACCGCTCAGCGTGTGCTGGAGGCTGGCACTGATGGAGATGAGCCGCCCAGTTCGGGTCAAGGTTGCTGCAGGAGCATCCCTTTGGGAAAGCTGCTGCCGGAGTGAGTTCAGGGTGGATTTGGGGAGCTGGAAACACCCGCTGATCCCCCCTCCCCCTCCCGGTGCCGCCCAGGGGAAGCCCCCGCTTTCTCTCCGAAGCCGCATCTGGCCCCGAAGCACTTTCTCCCGGCGCGGGTGAAACCGATGCTGGTGCTGCCGCTGCCGCCGCCGAGGGTGCGCAGAAGCCGGGCTCACGGACACCCTCCACCCTTGTCCATCCCACGCGTGTCCTCTCCTTCCCACTGCTGGCTGCGCTGCCGGCTGGCGGCATCCTGGAGCTCTCGAGCCCTGCCCTGCCACCTCTGCCTCCCCCTCTCCCCATCCCTCCCTTTCCAAAGACTAAACTGTTCCACGGAGTATTTTTATACCGAGGCATCTCTCGCAGCCCTTGTGACCCGCCGGAGCCCGGGGCAGCGCTGTGCTCTGTGCGCGGTCACACGGCAGCGAGTCACATCGCAGCTCTCCCTTCATTCGGAGAGCCTGGCAGTTCCCCTGGATTTTCCAATGCGTTTTTCTGCTGTAACCTGTCTGGGGGTACGAGCAGCCCCTGAACTCACTGAGACACCCCCTGAGCAGACGAAAGGGCATGAAGGAAGTCCCGGGCCAGGGCACATCTCTGCCCCAGGGCCTTTGAAGTTTCCACCAGCACCCAGAAACCCCGCAAGAGAACAACCTTTGTGTGCCACGGGGGAGGAGCAGAATCCACAGCAGGCAGGGAATAATCTGCTTTCCAGATGCTCCCCTCCAGTAGCAGCAGCCCATCCACCCTCTTGGCTTATGTTAACCCTCACAAGACTCCACATCCATGTTCTCCAGGACGTCTGACCCTCTCACGCTCCAGCACTCATCGAGGTCTCTTTCCCAGGAGCATCCTCCAGCTGTGAGTTGCACAGCTGGATCTGCACGTGCTGAATTACTTCTTTTCTTCTGTTCAAACTCGTTCTTTTTGGTTTCAGTACCCGTTCCCCTTTTTCTCGTGTGCTGACTGGGGCAGACTCCAGCAGACGGCTGCTGTTCGCTGCTTGCCCTGCATTACAGTTCTTGCAGTCAAATTCCTATGGTCCTGGCCGTCCTTCTCTCCCTTCATCATTCCCCTTCCTGTTCTCCTCACTCTGTTCACTCACTTTTAGCATTCTCCCTCACAAAACCAAGCCTCACCGAGCACTCCTGGGGGTCTTTCTAGCAGAGCTTTGAGCTGTGGGACCACCTGCAGCCCCAGATCCCGAGCAGCCTCACATCTTCCCCATGTCTTTGCAGCCACAGGAGGAAAGAAACCTGTCTCCACAGCAGAGACTCGAATTGCAGAAAGCAGTCCCAAAGCATCTCTACTGGAGAAACGGGGAGAGGGGGAATCTGCGCCGGGACCCGGGCTCTGCCTGGCAAAGCCCTCCGGGGCAGCACCGGGAGCCAAACCAGTTCGATTCGGTGCGTTCTCTCGCGGTTTTGGTTTGCCTGTCAATGAGAGGCTGCGAACACGGTTCTCAACGGCAGCGTTTATTGGACTGGCGGCAGCGGGACCCCTCCCACGGCGAGCACCCCCGCCCGCGTCCCTAGGCTAGAGCTGCGCCGGGCCGGCCGCGCCGCCGGCGCCTCAGAGCCAGCCCAGCAGCAGCGTCCCGGCCAGCGCGGCGGCCAGCAGGCGGGCCGGGGGCGGCGGGGCGACCCCCGCGCCGCTCCGGGAGCCCCGCGCCGGCCCGTTGCAGTCGTCGCTGAAGCAGCATCGCACGGTGGCCCCGGCGGAGCCGCCGCGGCGCGCCTGGTCACAGAAGGACTTGTAGGAGCAGGATTTAATGACGCTGTCTGCAAGGAAAGGCAACGCGACACCGGGGTCAGGCACACGGGATTCGGGGGTTTCACCGGGAGAGGAGAAAGCAGACCTGAGTCCCAGCACATTGCGGTACGGATGCGGAATAAAAGGATCTCTCTCCTGCCCACAAGAGGAAGCCACCTCCTGCTCCGCCTCGGCAGGTCCCCCACTTCTCTTTGCCCTCCGGTCCCCAGCCCCTCTGGTTCCCCCCAAGACCCTACGGTCCCACCCCTCTCCAGCACCCCTAGTCCCACCCAGCACCCCCGGCCAAGGGACTTACTGGGGGCAGTGATGGTAGAGCAGGCGTCGGCGTACTGGGGGCAGCTGTGGGATCCCTGCTTGTTGCAATCATCCTCGTTGGATGCGACACATTTGTGGCATTTCAGCGCTTTACCTGGGTGAAGAGGAGGAGGAGGAGGAGGAGTGTGAGGGGAGCGACACACTGTCCCAGAGCCCCCAGTGCCCCGCCAGAGTCTGAGGGTCTCCACGGACACTGGTGACCACCAGCGCAGGGACAGGGAGTCACAGGCGAAGGTTGGCAGCGGACAGAGTCGAGCCATGAACAGGCACTGCCATGGCATGCAGCAGGATGCAAGATGGGGCCTTGTCTGTCCACCAAATTAATGCAAAATTCTTCCAAGTGTGACTCAAAATGATGAGAGCTGAACTGGGCAGGTGACCTCTGCCGAGTCCTTGCCCTGCAAAGACTTCCTGAGAGTCCTGAAATTCCTTTCACAGTAAAAATAGGTGGACATAATATTTAAAAACCATCCTAGATCTTTGTCTTCTTGTGCCAGATTTCGTTTTAGTGAATGTTTTGGGGGGAGAAGGGAGAATTCATCCAACCGGTAGGAGCAGCTCCCACATCCTACACTGTACTCAGGAAGCTCAGCCCGAGGGTGCTGCCTGGGGACAAGCACGGTGACAGGCAGCGAAGTGCCGGACAGATGTGTGAGTCGGGAGGGACAAGCCATCTCCACATCGTCCTCAAAGGATTCCACAGGCAGGTTAGATAGCAACCTATCTCCTGTGCATCAGAGCCCATAGTGATGCAAGAGCTGTGTGACCCCTCAAAGCATACACACACACCAGAAAAGCCCAAACCTGAAGATCCTGCTCCTGCCTGAAATGATGAATTCTTGATTTTGTTGGGGATGGATAAACTACCGCTGGTGTTGGAAGTGAAACTCGTCTGTGCTTTGCTGGCGGAGCAGAGCCCTCTCGTGGCAGCGGGGCTGGCTTCTGCCCAGAGCTCCCACCTTCATCTCAGGGAGAGAAGAAAACCCGTGACTACGGAAAATTGGGATTTCACGGGGTCAGCTGCCAATATGCGCCTGCCATTAACCCACAATGACCCGGCTTCCGCTGTTGGGTTGCTTTGTATCTCCTTTGCTGTTCTGCACAGCATGGAACAGCCTTTCCCCTGCCCTGAGCGAACAACACAGTTGGGTTCATCTTGCCTTAGTCCAAAGATCCTGAAACTGTCCAGAGCTGCCCCTACTCCATGGCATTGCTCTGAGCAGTGCAACCACCCTCCTGCCTTTCACAACGGTTTTTTGTGATTCTGCCTTGGAGGACCCAAGTTTTAGCAGGGAAACACAGCTCTAGTCATGAGAGGCTGCTGGGTTTTGGCTCAGGAGCCTCTGTCAGAGCTGGAGACCAGAGGGTCTCTGCTCCCTGCTGGGCACCTCATTCCTGGGCTTTGTGCCAGCAGCAGAGAGGCAAGGGACAGAGGGCTTCTCTGGGTGCTACTCAGAGGAGAAAGCCACCCTCCCCCCCCCAAAACATCATTTTCCTGCAGGGGTGTCACCCGTGGGCAGGTGACAGGGACGGGGCAGCAGCAAGCGCAGGAGCAGCTACAGCGATTTGCCTCTCCTCGTGCTACCTGGACCCAAGGGACACTTACCTTCTCCGGCCAGCGACATGACGATGGCCAGGGCCAGTAGGGTCTTCAGGGCGGGCATTCTCAGCAGTGTGCAGTGTGGGGTGTGTAGCTGCTGTTTTGTCTTAAGGTCTTACAGCTAATCTGCTTGGGTGATTGGATCGGGGGCTGGGATGATGCCTCACTGCAGCCCCTGGGTAATGCCATCTTAGCTGGGGGGACAGGACACAGCTCCCCAAGGACATGGGCCAGGCTGGGGAATAGGAATGGGGCAGAGCATGGCCCTGGTGCTGGTGGAGGGGGCCGGACCTCCTCACGCTTGCTGGGCTGGTCTCTGCTCCGTATCCTGCCGGTGCCTGCTTTGGAAACCATCTCTGGACACAGAACCTTGTGGTGACTTTCAAAGATCTTGATCAAGCCCACCTGCTCCATCCAGAGAACAATCCCTTTCTTGTCATGTGTAGCAGCCAAGCTGAGGAAAAACCCCACAGAGTTTCCAACCCACCAAAAGAGAAGTGCAAGAGAACAACTGAAAACCCCTTCAGGGTTGGGAGCCCAGTGCACTGCCCAGCCCCCAGGGCTCCATCCTTCCAGAATGATTTACCCAAGGCCACAGAGGGTTGTCAGGGTCAGYGCAGGGATTAGGCCAAGGATTCTCCTGCCTGACATCCCACTGCTGCCTCAGCTCTTCCCACCAGCTGAGCTCACCACCACTGTCACAGTGTGGTGGGAGTGCTGGGAGTCACTGGCGCAGCAAAGTCATCCCAGGTCTGAATTTCAGAGCTCAGGAATGCAGATTTCAGGAACAGACGATAACTGGTCTTATTTGAAACCAACTGCAATGTAAACCACATTAATAAAGACAAGGCACAACATCCTGGAAGGTAAAGCCAGCTCCTCCAAGAACTCTTCACCAACCTCACAAACACCAAGAAAGCTTTCAAGAGTGATAAACACAATTTTTACTCAGGCAATGAAACATGGAAAAAATATATTAGTAATCATTATAATAATCTCATTTGTGTGAGTATAACTCTTACAAATATTTACCTGACATATAAAAGGGAAATTATCATACATATAAAACTGATGGTGATGGCAGTTACACACAGGGCTCGAAGCGGAAGGGTAGGAGTCAATGCAGAGGAAGTTCCTGCCTGGGGGGGGTCACACTGGAGGGATGGGGAAGAGATCAGTGGTTGGGRGTCACTGGTTGGCACTTCATTACAGACAGATCTGCTGGCAAACGCACACGGCAAACAGCAACACAGCAGCACGGGCAGGGCCCGCCGCTGCCAGAAAGGGGCATTTAAACTCTACTGCAAGGAACAGACAAACACACCCAGGCTGTGACACCAGGCACGGGGACCTGCCATTCCCTGCGCTGGTCACGGGGACGCTGTGGTCTCGGCCCATCCGAGTGTGGCACGCGAGGTGCAACCGTCCTGTCCGTTTACAAACACACACCTTCTGTTTTACATAGCTATACCCATTATATATGTATTTTTATATATGTAACTATAACCATATTATAGTTAATAAATCATTCCGTAGGAATCTTCTTTGCCCAGACTGGGGTGCATGCGGACAGGCACAGGAACGCGACAGCACCGGGCATGGGAGGCAGCATGGCGGGACCGGGTGACACTGGGGAGCAGGGTCAGGAGGCATGGAGGACTCTGCCCTGTGGGTTATCACAGTGGAGCCGCGCTCTGCAGACAGCCAGAGGGGAAAGCTGCAGCCGTGACTGCTGTGTGCAGGTCAGGGGGCTGGGGAAGTGCCAAGCAGTCCGATCTGAACTTCCACAGTTATCCGCCAGCTCCGAGGGCCAGAGCAACGCCCCAAGGAGAGACTGGCCTCAGACTGACACACCTTGAGCCAAGCCAGCACACGACCATCACGGCCCCCAGCAAAGCAGAAGGCTGAGGGCTGCCACAGTCCCCACCTGGGACCTGCGTCCTGCACCTGGGCTCCACCAGCCTCACACTGGCACCCCGGGTGCTGCTGCGGGCAGGACAGTGCCAGTGTGCCAAACCAGAAACCAGCCCTGAACCAGCCTTGCACCAGCTCTGAGAGGTTGTGCAATGCTGCTCTCGGGTTCCTCAAGAGTTGCAAAGAGGAAAAGGCAACTGCTCAAGAAATCTCTGGGTCTCAGGGGTTTGCTTCACCTGCACAGACTCCCAAAGGGGAACAGAAACAGTCCTTGTTGATCATATGATTGAGGCTTTTCCACCAGCCTGGGAGGGGGACGTGGAGAGGTCAAAGAGGATGAAAAGAGAGGGGGAAAAAAGTTTTATCCTTTCTGTCAAGTGTGCAAAGGGTGACTATCCAGCACAAGCAAGAGGTGCACTGCTTTGCACGGTGTCAGCCACCGGCTTGCCATTGCACAGTGACCAGTCCGTCACTGGGAGAACTGGGGGTGTGGAGAACAGGCTGGCAAGATGTGTGCTGGGGCAGGCTGCCAACATCTTTGCTTAGGTGTAGAATAAACTCTCTCTATACATTATATAACTAATAAAATATAATCAAGTGTATGGCTCTGGCTTAAACAGGTATTTGCTCTGCATGCTCAACACAGGGAATTAGAAAATAGAAGGAAAAGAGCTCAATTCTGTTACAAAAAGGTAGCAGCAAAAAGGTTTGTGAAAGTGTTYGACAGGCTGGGCAGGGAACAGTCCAAACCACAAATATTTCCCTTATTTCACACTTCAGGACTATCTGTTCAAGGCAGAGAATCCTCCACCACTGCAGTAGCCATGAGGAAGCTCAGGGTTCACTTCCTTCCTCCTGCAGCCTCTGAATTGGGGCCCTGATCTCACCATGGCACACGGAGTCAACAGCAATAGCCTTGGCTTTGCACATGTCCAACACCAGGTCACCCAGCCACCGGAGGGGCCAGGGCTAGGGGCAGGGTGGCCGTGGGGAGGATGGACAGGCAGCCCCAGCTCCCYAGAACCAACATCTTCCCTGTTTCTCAAACACCTCTTGGTGCAGCATCCTCCTGCCTCCCCTCACCCGGACTCTCCATGGAGAGGACTGAAGTTACTACTAGTTATGTGGCTGCTTCAGTGCTCTGGGGGAACGAGCCATGCAGCAGCACCATGCCTGACTGGAAGGAGTGAGCAGAGAGCCCGAGTGCCCACAAATGCTCATAAAGTGCACAAATGCAGAGATGTCAGCTCCCTTCCTCTGAGGCTGGCACAGCCAGGGACAGGGAAATGCTGTGCTGTGCTTCACCCATGAACCAGAGACCAGCCATGCAGGTGCCAGGTCCCCTTCCCCAGTGCAAGAGGCAGCAGATCCAGCCCTGGCATCACCCACATCCCAGGGCAGGACCTATGTGGCTGGACCTGTTCCACTGAGCACGTGAGGACTGTAAGTGACAGAGAGTGTGGTGGGGACAAAACCAGACCCTGCCTAGCCAAGGGGGACAGAGCCCAGGGTGTCACCTCCCAGCTGAGAAGTGGCCTTGGTGCAGATGGACAGGGCAGCAGGCCCTGGGAGGGACACACAGGCCCAGGCTGACCACAGGATTCCCAGCCTGACTGCAGGGATCCCAGCCCCGGAGCTGTGGGAAGCAGACAGGGAGAGTGAGGGGAGTGGCTGTGCTCAGGAGCCACGCGTCCGGCAGCCAAGCGGGGCAGCTGGACACGTGAGCCTTGCTGCAGGGAGCCCGGGGTAAGGCAAGGTGCTTGACGTCACAAGAAAAGCGGCCAAGTGCAGAGTGGGGCGGCGAGGCTCAGTCTGACTTTCCCAGCTTCGCTATCAGCTCGTCGCAGATCTTGGTCAGCTCCTCAATCTCCTGGTTCTGCAAGAAAAGCAGACCTTGGGGACCCCCATGGTGGCACAGGTGGGGAATAACACCTGGGCCCATCTGCCACCAAGCCTGCATGGGAAGGAGCAGCCAGCTCCTACAGCTGCCCCTGCGACAGCTCCTCTGTGCATCCAGGCACCATGTGGACCCCCTGGGCTCACCCCTCCTCATCCCTGTCACACCCCACTGGTGCAGAGACCCACAGCCACGCAGCCCCAGCCCATGTCTCTGTGAGCAGGCACACGTAAGCCAGCAATGCCCATTCTGCCCAAAAAATCCAAACCAACCCCACAAAACACAAAAAACCCCAAGCAAACAAAAAAGTACCCCAAAAATCAAACCCACAGAGCACTTTCTGGGCCAAAAATCTGGAGGACACCTCCAGCATCGACAGGATGCTCAGGGCAGCAATAGGAACTGCTGGAAGGGCTGGCACAGAGGCATGGGGCAGCTGTGTTACCTTCTGCTGGAGGGTTCTCTCCAGGGACTCCACCTTCATCTGCTCCTTGCGCAGCCCCGCGTGCAGCGCCGCGCTCTCCGCCTTGGCCTTTGTGCGCACCTGGGCGATCTCCTCGTTGGCTCTGTGGAGCACGGACACGGGGCTGGAGGTCAGGTCTGGGCACAGGCAGGAGCACCACGACACGGCCTGAGACCATATGGCATCTGCAGAGCCCGGCTCTCCTTGCCTGGGTGCACCAGAGGTGGTTTGCCCATATGGAAACTGGATGAAACCGGGTTAATTCAGCTCCTCCAAGCCCCTGTATGTAACTGCTCTTTCAGAGCCAAGCTAAACTAGTTCTCCACTCACTTCACTTGAGGTTACCCTGTGCTGGTGAGCTCCCGCTCATCAGCTGAGCCCCAGGGCTGCGCAGCCCCTTCATGCACCACAAACACAAGCCCTCTGAAAAAAGGGAACTTCGTAAGTGGCCATAAATAGACGGTGAACCTCAGATTCTCCATTAAAAAATAAATAAGCAGAGATCAGAGAATGCGTTCAGGGATTTGCTCTGCGTTACTTAGAGTCACTTGAGCCCAAGGTTGTAAAATGCAGCTTTTCACATCACTCAGCTCCCACCTTCCAGCCTCTAGAAAGCTAAGGGAGCTGCTGCCCTACAAGGTCTTGAAGCACCTAGCAATCTCATGCATGACCTTACTTGTCCAATTTTTCTTCTGCGTGGACTTTCAGGGCCTGATATCGCTGCTCTTCCTGCTTGACACGGGTTAAATAATCTTGAGCGCATTTCTTCAGAGCTTCTTCATTCTGGAAAAGAAAGTACATCCATCTGCATTGGGACTGGGCACAAAGACAGTGCTCTGATGGGATGATAGATACTCTTCTGAGTGTAAAAAAAAGGTTTTAAATAGAACCATCTGCTTTATGCTGGAGCCTCTTATCCAGCTCAGCAGCATAGAAAAATGGAGTGTGGCTGCACAGGAACCCTGTGTCCAGGGACCAGAGCAGCAGGGAGAAAGGGCAACCCAAGGTAAAGACCTTCTTAAAGCCTTCTAGGACGCCCTTCAGGTTTTCGTATCTCCTGAACAGATCTGACAGGGACCTCTCCACCGAGTTCAGGTCTGCCAGAGCCTGGTCCTTTTCCATGGTGAGCTGCTGCAGGTTCTTCTGAGATGTCATGTTTGTCCTCTGCTCATCCTCTGTGATGGAGAACAAACAACAAGGACACAGTGACTGAGTGGGGATGGCTGTGGCAGCCAGCTCCCTGCCCCACACACGGGGCCAGGGGACAGCACCTTACCTATCATCTGGGCAATGGTCTTCTCATACTCAGCCACGATTTTCCTAGAAGGAAGAGAGAAGAAAACAGGTGAGASGCCACAGTTTTTTGTGGACATGCACCCCCAGCTGTACTGGCAACAACCTGCCCCACGGGAGGCCCTGCTGGCCCGTGCCCCACCACCATCACACCCCTGCAGCAGCGCAGCCACWGGGCCCAGATGTTGGGGCTGCTGCCCAGATGTTGGGGCATCGCCGCTGCTTCAGGCCAAGACCTGCCTCTGCGGCTGCCACGGGGGCTGGCACAGCTAATGGGATTTTATTTCTGCAACAAAGAAATGAGGAGGCTTGACACAGCACCGGCGCTAAGAGAACACCTCTCTCAAGACACCCCGCCCTGGTGAGGCTGTCCCATCCCATCCCATCCCATCCCATCCCATCCCATCCCATCCCATCCCATCCCATCCCATCCCATCCCATCCCATCCCACTCAGCCTCTCCCGCCGGCGCTGCCAGAGCGGGGCCGTGCGAGGGGACAGCTCCTACCTCATCTCCAGCACTTCCTGACGGCTCTCCTCATATTTCTTCTTCCACTCGTTGGCCTCGATCTCCTTGGTGATTATCTGGGTTAGCAGCAGACACGGGACCCTTGGGATGTGCTCTTGGGGGGCCTCCCCTCGCTGTCCCAGGCAGGGGACCAGACCCCTCCCCCCAGGCACAGCAGAGCTGCCCCTGCTCCCCCCGTGGTGAGGTCCAGTGAGGGGGAGCCCCAGGGGACAGGGACCTGGCTGTTACCTCCTCTCTGATGAGTGTGAGCACGGCCGCCTTCTCGGACTCGCTGAGGCAGATGCCAGCCAGGGGACTCTCACTCCTGCTCACGCTGGGGCACTTGTCCATGGAGCACAGCCCGGGATTGTCCTGGTGGAATTACACAGCTGGGATGTTGTGGGGGGTTTCTTTTCACCCACCTCCTCCTTTCGGAGTGTTCTCCCTTATTTTATCTGCCTCTGTTTAGGTACTGAATTTCCCTTCCTGCACACACGGACAGCCCAGAGCCTGCATCTGACACCTGGCAGAGTTTGTGTGAGGTTTTAGTGCATTCCCTTGCCAGGAACCAGGATCACGTAATAGGACACCCACGAGCTGCTCCAGGGAAGCAACATCCCAAAGGGGAGATCCACTAAGGGCCCATTTTGGAAGGAGGAGACACAGCTCCAAGCACGGATGTGCTCACATCCATGAGCGGATTTAAAAATGTCCCCAGCCTGGAGAGTCTCTGCTGACTGTAAGCCACAGGTCGGGGTGGTCTGCAAGGGTCTGGGTCACCTGTCTCCAACCCCTCCCAGTCTGGTGGGGATGTCACTGCAGCTGATGTACTCCAACTGCTGCTGGCAGCTGCAGGGACATTTACTGGGCCTCACTGATCACACAAATGCCCAAGGGAGCTGTGGTGGAGCAGGCTTCACCCCTCTGCAAAGCAGGGATCCAATGGACAGTCCCACTCATCCCTGGTGCTCTAGGTGTACAGGAGAGCTCTGAAATAGCAGATGCTCACGCAGGGATCCTGGCACCCTCCTGTTGCCATTTTGCATTCCTCTACAAGGTAGACTGGGGTGGTTGTACCCCCATCATTCACTGCTTTCCCTTCCCAAAGCCCAGCTCCTGTAAACCTCCTGTGCACCTGTGCTGCAGCCACAGGGACCAAACTGGAGGGAAGGCTCAGCCCCGTGGCCCAGGTGCTGATTCCTGCCTGGATTCTGGCCCTATCCCTTCCTCCAGGAGTCCTGCAGCCTGACAGCCTTCAGAAACATTCCTCCAAGCCAGGCTGACACCACCGCCTGTTGCTCCTTTCATCACCCAGACGAATGACAGCCACGCAGCGTCTCCTTGGGAACGGGCTGCCAGGCCATAAATAGAGAAGTGCTCGGAGGAAGGAGGCAGCCTGCTCCTCGGGTTTTGGAAACGAGAGCACTGGAGCACTTCTCCCCTCCCCTCCTCCCCGGCGCTTCAGCTGCTGCTCAGGTCAAGCACCCCGAGCCCTCCACAGCTCTCTCAGCTCCACTGCAGCCATGGCCGGTGGGGAAGCCACCCCCGGGGGCAGGTTTGGGTCCGGGCACCCTGACACTGAGGATGTTCAGCCTGGTGTGGTTTGGCAGCAGCCTCCCACAGTTTCTCCCAAAAGCCGGTGTGCACTTGAGCACCTGCAGGTACCTTTGGGGTGACACCAGCTTGCCTGCGGGACAGGAGCCTGCCAAACTAAAATGTTCACTTTGCCTCATGTCCTTGTGGGGCTCAGCACAGTTAAATCTGTCTCAGAGAAGCTGTTTTTGCTGATGTTGCTAATCTCATTGTCATCTGCTTGTCAACTCAAGCAGCTTTGGCCAGGGGCAGCTAAGCTGGCACAGGGTGCCCCTGCAGCAGAGGGGTTCTTGGGGCTCCTCAGGGCATGTTGGGGGTGCCCCTGCACAGCAGCACTGCTGCTGGGGTGCCAGGGTCAGTGCAGCTCCAGAGCCAGGGCTTTTTTACTCTTCCCCCTTCTCTGCTGTCAGCTGCCTTCCCGAGAGCAGCAGTTCAGGATTGCTTGTAGAAGGCACCAGCACTGACAGGCCATCAGAACCAGTCCTGGACACTCCACGTGAGACACAGCCCCTGTCCAGCAGCTTGTCCCCTCCTCGTGGTCTCCTCTGCCCTCTCCCTGTCCTTCAGCCACTTCCCAGTGCGGCCCTGGCTCTGCACCAGCCCTACTCTGTCCCCGGCATCCCTCCCTCCCTCCCTGCCTCCCTCCCTCCCTCCCTCACCACAGCGCCCACCCAGGACGGATCAGTCTCTGCCAGGCTCCTCCAGGCCTGCCGGGAAATCTCCGCTATTTTTATCAAGTCCCTGCGTGGGCTTGTCAAGAATTTTACCTCCCAAAGAAACTCATTTCAGAAAGGAAAAAGCGAGAGGCACTCACGGGGAAGATGCCAGGCCCATCCTTTTCCATCTGCTTGCAGATCTCCTTTTCAAAACCTAAAGACAATGAAACATAACCTTTTATTGACTTGGAAACAGCACCCTGGGCACATGCAGATTTCCTGAGAGGTAGGAGGGTACCTCTGAGCCTCTCCATCCCCTGAGCTTCCCCTCCCAAAGGCTTCTTTGCCCCCAGCTCCTGCCCTTGCATGGAATCATTTCGGCTGGAAAAGCCCTCTAACCCCATCGAGTTCCCAGCAGTGCTAATGTCACCATTAAACCCTGTCCCCAAGTGCCACAACATGCACCCTGCCAGCCTTCCTGCACTCCTTGGAGTGGAAACCAACACTCCCCTCTGGTGGCAGTTCAGCCTGGGCCCATGTCCCCACGGCTGTCACTCATGCCAGCCCATCCCTGGGACCACGGCAGCCAAGGAGGAGGAAGATGCACGGGACGTTCTGCACTTCAGCAGGATGCTGGGATAGACCAGCTGCTCAGACCACTCGAATAGCACAAGCATCAGCCCTTGCCAGTCGGTCTCAACACCCTCCAAAGGAGCTGCCACATGGCCCCTGCTGCTCTTAACAGCAGAGAGGAGATAAAAAACTTCTCCCCCCCTCTGCAAGGCATGGGACACCCTGACCTGTGGGACGCTGTGCCTCACAGGACACCCTGCCTTGCAGGAGGGACACCCTGACCTGCAGACATGGTGCTGCCTCACGTAGCATGAGAGGTAATTTACGGACCTCACTCACACAACTGCAGACATGATTCAAGTGTTAACCAGGCAGAGAATAGTGTATTTAAAGAGTCCATCTTGGAAAGGAAGGCGGTAATGTAACGCTGGTGACTGCAGACTTCCCACTGTTTCCCTGCATTTATCCCTGTGCCCTGGCCAGCAGCTGCACCCACAGCTCCCACCCCATCCCTGCAGCCAGCGCCGAGCCCGTGCACCTGCCTGGCCCTGTGAGACCAGCAGCAATAAATAAACCCTCCCAGCCTCTCCCTTGACCGTCAGATTTTCCTCCCCTGAGGACAAAGGACCATTCTCCTCTCCCTGGAGTCGGCAGCCCGGCACAGCCATCGGGAGAAATGATTCATGGGTCCCTGCAGAGGGGAAGGCTGCAACCTCCCCGTGGTGATCTCTCCTGCTTGTACCTAGGACTTGGCTATTGATTAAATGTCATGTTGCCTGGCTTTTAATTATTTTGTAATGGCTCGGTCAGAGAGGCTAATTACGTGGGAGACTGACAACAGAATTCCACCAGGAGCAATAGCGGGGGTCTCTGTAGCATTACTGAGATCTCTATCAACCACAGCCCYTGTGCCAGGACACCAAGCCCTAGCAGCTCTGCTCCTGGCACAGGCTCTGACCAGGGACCCTGCAGCCCAGGAGTGAGGGCAGGATGCTCCGAATGGTGGGCAATTGTTCTGCTCAGCCCTCGGCTTGGCTCAGCAGTGAGCACTGGGGTCAGGGGGGCACCGGCAGGGACCACCATGGGGAGGGAACCATGTGCCTGAGCCACATCCCACTGCAGCATCGTGGGGAGAGTGCTCCGTATCCAGAGTCTAAATAAACACAGTCTGGACCATCATTTTCCATACTGGAAATAGTGCAGGAAAGCAATGGGTGGTTCCATTAGAACCTGCAACAGTCCTTTAGTCCTGTCAGTGTAAATGAACTCTGATGAGGCTGCGCTGCCCCAACAGCACCAATTCCTTGCTAGAGGCTGCAGAGGCTCCCTGGGAGCAGTCATGGCACATTCCCAGAGCGGAAAGCAAGCAGGATGTTCCTTACCTGCCTCCGTTCTGTGCTTTGCTGTGGGCACAGGGACATTCGAGCACTCAAAGTATTCCAGGTCATCTTCTGGCTCAGCCCTCTTCTCCAACCCAGCTGGTTTCTGCGTGGAGGTGGTGGAGGCCAGTTTCTCCTCATCAGTGGCATGTCCATCCCGATTTGCAATATCTGGGATTTCTGAGATAAACACTCCTTCATCCTGCAGGATCAAAGTATGCAGTTAAGAAAGACTGGGTTAATCTGCAGGGATCAGGCGACCAGGTGATCTGCTGGATATTCCATGGAAAGCATGGAAGGCTTAAAATCCACTGGCAAGCTGCTCCCCACCAGCCCACCTCCCTCCCTTCCCACCAGGAACTGCCCATGGGGAAAATGCCATCCTGAAGCTCAGCCAGCCCAGCTCTCCCCACCACCACCCCGGCATCCCTGTGCCCAGCCTGCACCTCTGGGGATGAGATCCCAGTACCTGAGCGCCAACGTCCAGGACCAGGGGCTGCGCCTCATGCTGCTTCACCTTGCAGCCGCTCCTGCAGGAGAGAGAAGCAGCGGCTGAGGGGGGTTCAGGGGCGGCGCGGGGGCCACGGGGGCGCGTGTGAGACAGCCCAAGCAGGGGGAGGCAGCCCCAGCACTAGCATTGCACCCGCCGCGTGCCAGCACCCCACTCACCAGTGAACACCCAGGCAGAGCAAGTTCTGGAAGGAACAGAAGGAACAGGCAAACAAAAGACACAACTACAGAGCAGTTGGGTTTGTCTGTGAGGTGTTTATTCCTGAGGAAGGTAAGGAGCATAGCAAGGACCCCAAGGGGCTGATGGCAACGGAGGCGACTGCCAAGGATCCGGCAAAGAAGGATCTCCCTCGCTGTGCCCTTGCCCTGTGTCCAGCGCAATGACAGCGGAAGCCTCAGTGCGTGTTGACTTTCTCCAGGAAGAACCATGTCCAGGCTGTCTCATGCCCTGTCCCTGCAGCTGGAGGTTTGTCTGGGAGTTCTCCACAGCATCCACATCTCCCATGTGAGTCAGACCCACGTGACCAGGGCAGAGTGGGAGAGCACTGGGGCAAGGTGCTGTGGCTCGAACAAATGCTCCGCCTGACGCAAACGCCGTCCCAAGGAGAAGGGCCCCTCAGGTGGGAAATGTAGGCCAGGTAGGTCTTGCAGGTGGTCCCCTTGCCCTCCAGCGAGGAAGCTGTCCCCGAAACTTCATTCCACATTCCTAAAGACATCCATCCGGAGGCCATCTGCGCAGGACTGCAAGCACGGCTGCATCCCGACACACCGGGCATCAGCACAGTGCAAGACAGTGGAGGGATAGTCCCACTGGGAATGTGGGTGGGAGAGCAAGAGCTTTCCTCCTGCATCTCAACCCCTCACACTCCACACTCAGCGATCTCCCAGGCTTGTGGCCATGTCTGGCCCCGCAGGGGACACTTGCTGAGCCGCAACAGCTCATGTGACAGCCACTGCGGGACCTGGGGAGCGATCCCAGCCTTCAGACACGGCGCTCCCCRCCACGGGGACAGGGGCAAAGGCTCCGGCAGGACTGCAGCGAGTTATTCCCAGGTTTATGGAATCGCCCCCACCCCCTGCACTCTCCAGCCTCCCCATCCCATCGCACACATGCGCAGCAGAGCACAACGAGCGACGTGGTGCGGCACACAGAGGTTTCTTTGCACGCTGCCATGCACACCTGGGTCACATTGAAGAATCGCTCTGGACTGTTTTTCTCCCTCATGCCCTGCCACAAGCAGTCAAACTCACCATGTCCTCACGCCTCTCTGTTCTCAACCTCTCCTGTGCCAGGGTTATCACACCACCTGGCAGCTGGTTTGGGCTCCCCCACACCACCAAGATAACATCCCTGGATTGCACAAAAACCTGCTCCCCCTCCATTAGCTGAAGGTTTTGAGCACTTGTCCACCATCAGAAGACGCTGCGAGGCGGCATGCTGCGAGGGCAAGCACAGCCGTGCTCCTCCGGTGCAGCTCAGCGCAGCTCAGCTCTCCTCTCCTCCCTTGCTCCCAGGCACTCACCAGGCCAGGCCACCCTGGGGACCCCACTGAGGGGCCTGGGACACAAAACAGACAGCAGAGAGCACAAGTCAAAGGGCAGAAGGAGCCAGCATGCCATGGAGACGAGAGGGGCAGCACAAACCCAGAGAGAGGACAAAAATACCAAAGGAAAAGAAAAGGAATACAGGAGAGAGTACTTACAACAGAAAACAGAGAAATTTCACTTGCTCAGTGGTCCTGATGCACCAAAGCACGGACAGGGAGAGATACAGACAGATGGAGAGAAGAAGAGCTTGTGAAAAGACCTGGATGTTAACTCTGCTCTGGAGAAGCACAGTGAGCTGCCCAGCTCAGTCTTTGGGAAGGCACACAGACACACGGGATGCTCTGATCCTGCATTTGCTATCCACAACAGCGGGTTGAGATCCAAACACAAACCTCGCTGCCACGGCAACATCCTGCTGCCTGCACTGCTCCAAGGTGACAAAGAACGAGCAGAGAATTCCCTGCTGCTTCCCCTCCCCATTGGCTCTGCTCGCCCGCAGCCATACGTGGGAACACCAGCTCTTAAAAAATTTGTATCTGCTCTCTGTAAAGTATTTCCTGGACAAAAATATCCAACACAGCCTGATTTTTGCCTGTGAGGTTTTACCTTTCTCTCTGTAAAACCCACTATCTAGTTTTCTCACTGGAGAATCCGACGTCAGAGTGAGAGTCTACCTGTCCAATCAGTTCTCCTTCCCTGATATAAAACAGAAATTCAGTGGCAGCTCACAAAATGCCTCAGCTACATTTGACAAAGCACGCCTGCATCCACCAGTTCCTGCACATCCCTGCACGAGTCCAGCAAACCCATCGACTCCAACCTCCACAAAGGGTTTCCTCTGACACCACCTCTACATCTYCACCCACCAGATGGACCCCCAAGGGGTTTCCAAAGAGGTGATTCTGCAAGGGGATCCCAATCCAGCCTTCCCTGCTCTGCCTGGGACTCAGGACACTGGCACCACTCCAGGATACCCTTCCCTCTCCTCCCATCAGTGGTACCAGCAGGCAGAGGGGAGCCGCCCCTCTGCTGGGACAAAGGGCACAAAAACTGAGGCAGCAGTAGAGCCTGAGGTGCACAGCAGGATTTTGGGCTCACTCAGAAGGCACTGGGGCAGGAGCACCACCACCACCATCACCATCACCATCACCACCACCGCAGCTCTGCCTGCACGCGGGGAACAGGGGGGGCTGCAGCCTCTCTCTGCACACACTGGCACTCACGTTATCAGGCGTGACTTGGGCTTCTTGGGGGAGTCTCTGCCTTTCAGGGCATCGTCCTGCATCTCCAGTGTCTGAGATTCGAGGATTTCGTTGAGGCTGTTATCTGCAGTGGAGCAAGAGTCAGCGGCGGTGCTGGCAAGCGTCTTGGTGGGCTTGAATGGATCCACGGAGTCAAAGTTATTGGGGTCAAACTGATAAGAGCCCTTGGGGAGAACTGGCAAATTTTGCAGTGCTGAGCTGCCACTGAGAGTGTTGAGACCAGGGCTGTCCCAGCACGTGGGACCCAGCCTTGGGGAGCCGCGGGGTGGTGGCGGCTCCATGGGACCTCTCTCCACATCCTCAGCTGGTTTCCTGGGGGACTCTCTGTGTCTCTTTGGTGTCAGCTTGCTGGCTGGGATTCTGCTGGCCCTCCTGGGTGAAGCTGGCTTGGCCTCCACACTCTCTCCCACCGCTGCAAAATCGACCTCAGGTTTTGGGACCTGCCCTGTGGCCTCCAGGGCCAGGTCCCCACCCAGCTCACTGGGATGGGGAAGGTGTCGTGGGGCTGCCAGGGGAGAGCTCTCTAACTGGCAGCTCTCGGCCACAAAGGGGTTCATGCTCCCATCATGCTGTTCGGGGTCAACCTGGTAGGATGTTTGGGGCTCCGAGATCTCCTCTGTGGCTTCATCTGTTTTCCTCCCCAGAGGTGTTCTCCCTTTCCCGAGCTGGTCCCAGGCCAGGGCATCAGCCCTCAGCTCCACCAGTCCCGTGCCAGTGTCCGCCGCATCCCCTCCTGACATGACCCGCTCCCAGGTGGCTGTGCCCGCATGGGGCACCAGGGCTGGCTCCACAGTGGGCACGGCGGCGTGACCAGGGTCAGCCTTGCAGCCCAGCCCAGCCAGAGGTTGTGTCAGGGGTGAGTTGTCAGGGTCAGTTTCCCCTTTAGCATCCAAATCGGCTTTAGGGGCTCCAATCTCTCGTTGAGCCTCATCTTTGGGGTGTTTCCCAGGCAAGCTGTCCCGGTGGGCTTCCCCTACCAGCAGGTCACCATGGCCACCTGTCTCTGAAAAGATAAAAGGAGATGGTTAAACCCTGACCTGCACTGCACTCCCTTCCAGAAGGGTTTCTGTTCCCCCATCACAGCTGCTCCAGAGTCAGATTTTATGGGGGATCCACTGACACAAAACTCAGCTTGCCTCCTGCCAGATGACAGAGAGTCACTGCTCACCCCAGCAGAGAGTTAAAAATTAGTGAGAAGAGTTCAGGGACGCATGACATGAGACAACACCATGAAATGTGACTAAGCAGCCCCCAGGAGAAGGGGAATGGAAAGGCATGCTCAGTGAAGGAGCAGAAACAGCCAGCAGGAGGGGTCTGGGGGTCAGTCGCCCAGTGCTGGGGCTGTGGAGCTGGAGGGGCACTAGGCAGGGCAAGCTGCCCGACACAAGCTGCCTCTCCACCTGCAGAAATCCTGCTGTAGTCATGCCAGGCTCTCCACACTGCTGTCAGTGTATTCTGATGACAAATCCTGATCCATGACTTAATCACCATTACTCCAATCCTTTCCCCTCAATCCTTTTACTGTTTAATCTTTTCTTTGCCCTCAAGGGATGGGGAAGGTCCTTTACCTACTGAGGCATCCTGAAAGCTGCACCCACTGAGAACCCAGAGCCAGGACTGCGGTCCAGGTGGAGGCACCAAGGCACGAGAGGAAAACAGGTGGTGTAACCTCCACCCAGTTCACCTACACCTCTTCTCCTGCACCTCAGCCAGGGACAATTGCACAGACTCCTGGGATAAGGCGAAACAGGATGCTGGGATGCCCATCAAGGAGCATGTGGGACCCACAGCCCTCACAGACACCTTTCTGAGGAGACACAGTCCAGCCAGGTCCTCCAAAGGCAGAACAGAATCAATGCTCTCCCAAGGACCAAACTGGTTTGAAAACCTGGCTGGGAAGAGCAGCCTGTGTGATGGAGAGGTTGTGCCAGGGAAACCTGCCTGTCCCTGCCCCAGCCCTGTCCTGGCACAGAGGTGACAGCTGCAGACGGGACTCATCTTGAGCAGGGGGATACCAACCGCTGGCTCTCACAGACCCCCAGCCCCGAGCACATCCAGGAAAGATTTTTGCTATCACCAGGCGTTTGCAACCGGCTCATGTTTGCTGGTAACAAAGCGAGTCACAGGCTGGCAGAGGAAAAGTGAATCAGGCAAGTATCTGGTCCCAGGACTAATCCAGGACGTGGAGCCAATAATCCTGACTCAGTTGATGCCTCGTGGTTTGCATAATTGATCCCCAGGATGCTAAAAGCCATGGAAATGAATCATGAGGGTCTGTGTCCTCCCTGAGACTGCAAAAATGCTTCCTCCGACAGGAAAAAAAACCTCCCTCCGAGTAGACATTGCCTTGATGCCCCAGAAAATGCATCACTAAACACAAATCCAGTGGATGAGTACTTGGAGTGCAGCCAGGAAACAGTCTGAGGCAGCGCCTGCAAGGCCCTCCCATCATTAGGAATCAGGAAAACCTCCTTAACAGACCCCAAAGAAAACTTTATTACACTTGCTGTGTTGCTCAGCTGTTTGAAGCCTTCCTGAGACAGCCCTGAATAGAAGAACAGACTTCAAAGTCAGGGCAAAAGGATTATTTAAGTGCATTCTGCGTTCCCAGAGGAAGGTTTGGCAGCCGCCGTTCTCACAGACATGAGCCCATCCTGGTTTCTAACCCAAGCAATGAGTAATTACTCCTTGAATAACAAGCAGTCAGCACACAAACCACCTCTCCGTGCTGTGGTGTCTACAGGGCGGGGAGAAAAGGAGCGGTGGCGCATGTGGCCACCGCTCAGAAGCATTTTCCACAAAAATAAGAAGAACCACCCACCCAGGTTTTCCAATTTTGTGATTCCCTCATTTTCTACACCCAGGAGAGCTCAGCTGCTCCACCCCTCTTGCAGCACAGCCCACTGGCCCAGCCAGTCCAGGAGTCGAGGAAATGGGATATACTGGGAGGCACAGGCGAAGGGCAGCTCATGTGATTGCACCTTTGATTTTGGAAAAGTTTTGCAGCAATGTCCCTCCTGCAAGCTCAGAGGGGTTTTCCCCTGGTTCCTCCCCCTCTGCATTTCTTCTGCCTTCAACGCAGCATGATGGGAGTGCGTGTTCCTGTGGGAACAATTACACAGGATGCAGAAAACAGTGGTCTGAAGGGCCCTGAGGTGCACAGAAGAGCCAAGCTCTCCGCTCCAGCCCCCACAGCTGCCCAGCACTGCTGGGTATGAGCATGGCGATACCTCGGTGCAGCACAGGCTCTCCCCCATGGAGCCCTCCCCAACCCCAGCATGCTGCCTGCAGCTCTCCCTGCTCCTCCTCTGAATGCTCCAACATCCCGAAGCGAGCGCAGCTCCCGCCAGCCCCAGGCAGTCACGTTGTSAGCAGCCGTGTTGGCTCCGCACGTACTCCCTCTGCTCACAGCTCCTGCCAGGGAAACCAGCTTGTGGAAACAATCAGTGTGCCCCAGTCCTGCAGCTGCCCCCCAGCCCTCACTGCTCAAACCCTCCTTTTGGGCCAGAACTGTGCTGAACGCGCCATGGGACCCCAGCAGAAGGCAGGCTGGTGGCCACCAACCACACACGTCTCTCCCCCTCGGACCAGCCCTTCCCACAGACGTCCCAGCAGATGCCTTACTGCAGCATCCCAAAAAGGTGACCCTGAGGTCTCCCGTTTCACCTCTGGCGCTGTGCCCTGCAGGGGGGAGCAGTTTAGTCCCAGCATGAAAACGGACACTGTCAGGAGCATGGCACACACAGTGACTCCAGGGCCTGTCCCAAACACAGACCCAGCACAGGGCATGCTGGATCCCTGAGAGCACCCATTGTCCCAGCTGTGCTCAGGCTGCAAACCTGCTCCACATCCAGGTGAGTACCTGCAGGGGATGCTACAAAGTGAAAAAAGAGATTTTTTACTTTCTAAAGAAAAACAGACAGGACAGTCTGGCACCGCAGTAATAGACACTTTGTGCCTGTGCATTATAATTGCTTTGCTTGTCTTCCTCGGGCTGAAATTAAGCACAAACACCGACTTAAACAGCTTTCCAACATGCCACCCCTCGCTCCCTCAAATGAATCAGGAACACTTGGCAGCAGCAGCACTGCAAGGCAAAGGCTTTTCCATCCCACAGACAGCCGCCAAGCGAAGCAGCAGCGATCCCTGTGTGGCCCCTGTGCCAAGCACGGGCAAGAACAACCCCTCCACTCTCCGAGCCTTGGACTCGGCTCAGGGCAGTGCTCGGTGTGAGTCACGCGCTTCTCTGTCTCAGGACAGGATATCTGCCCCGTACACCCAGCTCAGCCCTACATCACCAACGGCTTTCTTCCTCTTTTGGCTTTCCGCTTGTTTAACAGCCGTTGATCTATTTTTAAATCTATTCTGTTAAGAATTAGCATACCGGCAAACGATGCTGCTAACGCACCGGAAAACACGTGCCCTGCATCAGGGTAACGGCAGCGAGAGCCAGCACTGACGGCTCCAGATTTGTCATTTCTGCTTATTTCCTTGTGCAAAATATCTACTGGCAGATGACTGGAGATAACCTGAGCAAGGATGAGACAGAATTACAGTCCCACCATCTGAGAGAGCAAGACGAAACTGAGTGATTCTGAGTGGGCATAAACCCTCACTGCAGCCCCCTCCAGTGCTGAATTTTTGTCCCCAAGAACAGGGCTTTTAACACATTCAACTCACCTCTTGGCAGCGCATGGAGCAGCCCTGGAGTCACAGCTTCTGTCTTACACATTCCTCACCCTATTTATTCCCAAGGCAGGGTGAGACTGCAACTACACAACAGACAGTGCCTGCTCCTCATGGTCCCTCAAGGCCAGGGGTGCCGCGCCTGCCCTGAGGTCCAGCTCTGGTGCTGCCCCCACGCACCCCAGCATGGCCAACAGCTATTCCCCAGGGACTGCAGGGCAGCGGCTCTGCCGGTGCTGACCAGCAGCCATTACACTGGATTGCCTCCACCCTGGTATTTGTTCCCACTGCCGCTCCCGAGCTGCTGCTCTTCAGCTACAGCCAGACAGAAGGGCACAGGCTGCTGTGAAACAGCAGCATCACAAAGATGAGGCCTTAACATATAGATTACATTGGTACAGCAATGTAACACCCCAGGGTGCCTCTGCGCACTGCAAACACATCCTCACCTGGGCAATCCCTTCCCTCCACCATTCCAGAGAAACTGAAGAGACACAGCCAGAGACATGGGCAGGGAAGGGCTGGAGCCAAGAGCAGTGGCACCGTGGTTTGGCTCTGCTGACTCCAACATCCCACTCTCCGCCAGCCAGCACAGAAAAACAGCTTTTGCCGGAGATCATGCCCCCATCTCCAGAACACTGGGAGCTTTGTGCGCAGGAGCAGCTACTCCCTCACTGCGGAGCAGGAGTTGCTCATCCCAGGACCAGGGGCACAGGCACACATGGGAACAGTGACACCCTGGAGTCTGAGGCAATGCGCTTCCTTAAGCTTTGGCAGAAATGATCTTCCTACCTGCTAGGAAAGCCTTTCTCTCTCTCTCCTCCTTCCCAGACATTATCTCCAAAGTAAAAATGTCTCTATCATCCCTTCTTAAAAGGATTATTCCAAGAGCTGTGATTATCGGAAGCATGAACTGAGCATTCCCTCCATCACAACAAACAAACCTGTGTTTTCCACAGGGATGGATGAGCACCCAGATCCACCCCAACAGCAGACCTCCACTACAGGAGATGGAGAACCTTGGCATCCTGTTACTGCCACAGTCCGCAGTGCCTGGTCTGCTGCACAGAAGGACCCATGGTGTGGATCGAGCCTGTGTGCTCCAAAACCAGCCCTGAAGAAAGTCCCCAGCCACTGCTGTGAGCACTCAAGGAAAGCACAACATTGCATGTAACACACCAGGGTCTGCAGCAACGAGGGGCAGGAGATGTTCTAGATGGCCTGTCCAGGACTTCCCGGCCCACCACATGCTGCCCTGTGCCTTGGAGAGGCTTCTCTCCTGCAAACCCCACTGGAGGCTCACAAACATCCTGACATTGCCCAGCCATCCTGCCCTGCTGAGAGCAGAGGGAAGGGGAGGTCTCCTCCCTGCCCTGCCCCGATAACCTCCAGGGGGTTGTTGCAGCTGTGCCAGAGCTTCAAAGCTTCCTCCCCTCAGCACAAAAACAGAGATAAACACCAGGATCAGCCATGGACACCGGCAAATACCCCCGAAGAGGAAGGTATGGAGACAGCGGGGAGCCAGTCCTCAAAAGGCCATGGGCTAATGGGGAGCCACACTCGGGAGCAGCAGCAGTGTGGCACCCAAGGATAAGCCTACAGAACAGCTCAGGACCCACCAGCAAAGGAAACCCCACAGAGTTACAGCAGATCCCCCGCAATTTCTCAAAAAATGGGGTTTAGCAGCATTGAGCTTTTGCATCTTTAACAGCAGCTACAGTGTGAGCACACCTGGCACCTAACTCCAGGGAAAAACAGCCTGTGCAATGAAACCTCCACCACTGATCAACCTGGGGGGACACAAACCTGGCACCATGACAGCTCCTGTGCAAGAGCCAGGGGTGAGTGATACATGGGGTACACATGAGAAAGGTCCCACCAGCAGCAGTCAGGCAGCCCCCAGGCTGTGGGGGAAGTATCAGAGGAACATTTAACTATTAAAATAATTCAACAGCATCCTCAGGTTCCTCTCAATCAACCCATCACAGCACTTTGTGGAGCGCCCAGCCCAGCCCCGGCATTTGAACCGTCCGGGCCATTAACCACCAAAAATGTGGCAGGCCTTACTCAAAGCCAGTGAATTCTACTCCTTGACCCCACCCTGCCTTTCTGCCAACGGAGCAGAGCACCGAGAGCAGAAGGTGCACGCCGGCTTTTTACCTTGGGTCCCGGCCTCAGACTCTGGCGATCCCGGTGGCTCGCAGAACTCCTTGAGTGGCGAGCAGGTTGGCGTTTCTGCTTCAGGGGTCTCAAAATTATCAGTGGAGTCCGAGCTGCCGAGGGGGGGGAAAAGAGTGAGCAATTACTGCTTTCAAGGCTACCTCTGAAATCCTCCTCAACGCCTACACGTCCAGCCAGGCCAGTGGCTGGCCACGGGCATCCAGGGCGGCCACTCGCTCCTGTCCAGCGGGACATGCTAGCAAACGGAAAAGGGAGAGCAGGTGAAACATCATCGTGAGCAGCCCCCTGCGCATCCCCAGCCCTGCGGGAGGGCTTCTGCCAGGTCATTCCCGAGCTGAGCACACACCACGGGCCTCCAAGGACACGCAGCCTCGCAGCGTCTCCCCCCGCAGCATCTCCCACGCCGCTCCGGAGGCTGCTGCGGGAAGCGAGCCCGGCTGCTCCGGCCCTGTGCTCCGCAGCATCCTCCAGGAAGCGGCACCCGGCTCCGGCCCCGGCCCCCCCCAGCCCCCCGGCGCGGTGCGGTGCGGGATTCCCGGCAGCCAGGCAGCGAGCGGGGAGCGAGCGGCGGATGGGGACAGGGCCGGGGAGGACGCGCCCGCAGCCCTGCAAGCCCCGCGTGGGCGTCCCGCGGGGGTGCGGGCGCCGTGGGAGGGCGGGCAGGGGAAGGGGCCGCGGGTGACTTGCCTGAAGCCGAGGGCCGAGCCCCCCGCCGGCGGGTCCCGGTCCTCCTCCTCCTCATCCTCCTCGGCCGCACCGGCCCCGCCGTCCCCCTCCTCGGGGCTGCCCCCGCCCCGCACCGCCGACCAGGTCCAGCGGGCCCACTGCACCGGCGAGAGGATCTGCCAGGCGCTGAACGCCATCGGCGCCGCTGCCCGCTCCGCTCCCCGCCGGGCTCACTGCGGCCGCGCCGCCGCCCCCATCGCGCCCCGCTCCGCTCGGGCCGCCCGCCCCCGCACCGCGCTACTGACGGCGGGGAGCGCCCGCCCCCGGCACCGCCCGCCGGGAGGGACCGGCCCCGCCGCCCGCCCGCCGCCCCCGCTGGACCCCCGGCCGCGGGGATGGGTGCGGGGGGGATGCGGGGCAGCGTCCCCGATCCCCCGCCCCACCCGGCCGGAGGTGACAGCCGCCGCTCTTCTTTCCTACGCGAACTCCCAAATTCACCTATTTCTGCCCAAAGGGCCGGGGCACATCGCTGTCACTCTCCGGGGTGCCCTGCCTTTTTCCCCCCCGGCCATAGGAAGCCYCCACGCGAGAGGGCAGGGGACTGTGAAACCAGATCTCCCCCTCCAGTTTATCCCACATTTATTTGGCTGCACCTGTGCTGTCACAGAGACGGCAGGACACAGATCCCTTCCACTCTGGACGTGCCAGAGAAGACCCCACGCTGGCGGGGAACTGCCCTGCGGGGTGAGCAGCTCCCAGGAAGCCTCACTTCGCCCAGGAAGACTCGGTCCCATCGGGAACGCTCACCCTCCTGGGAAGCCTTGCCCAAGGAAGGGGTTTCTCAGAGATGAGGAGTCAAACACAGGAGGACAGGGGCAGTGGGGAGGGAAACACCTGCCCCTTCCATTTTCCAAGGAACTACCGGCCTCAACAGCCCTGGCTGATGCTATATCCTTCCGTGGCAGCAAGTTTATTTATTTATTAAACTATTGTTGTTTGAAAATAACAGCCAGGAGTTCCCAGAGAAATCAACCATGCTAGCCTCCCTTGGGAACTTTCTCTCAGGAACTTTCCCCCTAACGAGGGCTCCCACTCCCAAATTCATCACCTCCCACACGCTTGCTAGAGAGAGGAGGATAACGTTACTGACGCCGTGCAGCRGCCGCAGCGCCGTGAGGAATGTCCAGGGCTATGGCAGCAGATCTGTCATGGGCAGCAGCATTGCTGACTCTGGACAGCTGGCAGCTCCCTGAAACCCCAACTGTTTTACCCTGATCCTGGCGGCAAGTCCCAGGGATGACCTCAAAAATGGCAGCAACTGTCCCGCTGTGAAAAAAGCCTGGCCCGTTGCAGAGAAGAGCTGCTGACCACACCAACAGCTCACATGGCAGGCTGAGCCCACGGCCAGTGCTTCCCTGTGAATCATCAGCCAGCTCTGAGAGCCAGGAATGCCTCAGCATGGACAGAGAGGCCTCTGGGGCAGAGCAGACCCGTCCATCTGGTCTGGCTGCCTCTGATACCAGCCTCCGTCAGATGCTTCAAAGGACTCATTCCTCACTGTCGAGCATCTCAAATAACCTCCCTGAAGGGATCTTTTCTCCCAAGCTTCCATCTCTTGGTGTCCTTATTAGACATATGTGTCATTCCTGCGCGCTTTTACTGTCCATCCTCTTTAAAAGAAAATCTCTTACCCCCTTCCACAATACTTCTAAATTTCCCAAAAGATTCCTCTGAGTGAGCCGAAACTGAGGTGCTGCTGGTTCCCACCATGGGTCAGTGGCAAGAGAAGTGGCCGGGGAACACCTCGGCCACTGCACCATGCTGCCCCCCACATCCCCAGGGCCTGGGGGTCAAGGGGCCCTGCACACGCCTTGCTGCCGTGAAGAGGACACCGAGCAAGAGGGAACTACGTGACTCTTATCAAAGCTTAGCCGAAAACCGTGAGGCTGAAGCAAAAGCAGAAGCTCAACATCCTGTTGCCTGTGGCTGCCGTGAGCAGAGCACAGCCCACTTCCCTGCTCCAAGGCGGCAGAGCTGATTTCTGCAGATGAATTTTACATAAGATCTTCAGCATGAGCCGTGCTGCAGCGACGCACTGCAGCCTGACCTCATCCTCCTCCTGCTCCTGCTTCCCCTTCCCACCTCCCACTGAACCCAAGGACCAGCAGGAGTGATGGCATCGCCGCGTTCTGAACCAGCTGACAAGTTCTGCAGGGCCCTCACAGGGAAAAGAGCAGCCCGAGTGCAGCAGGAGCAGCAGTGGCACTGGCACAGCTGCAGGAACAAGCCGCCTCCACTTGCAGAGGGGAAGGAGCTGTGTGTGACAGGCTGACTCCTACAGCCCCTCACTTGTTGGATGAGGGACCTGGGGCACACGACTGCGGGAAATCAGCAAGATCTGTCCGGGTGCAGGCTGTACACACACAGTGCACCCAGCGAGGACGCCCCCGTTCCCACCCACCACCCAGGGAAGGAGCCGTCAGGAACAGGATCAGCAGGACTGAACCACACTGGCTGCAGAGCTTCTGACCTGCAGGGCCCTGGGGCAGAAAGATACTAGAGCAGTGCAGGAGCAGAGCCTGCTTCCACTTGCTATTCCTGATGAGCAAATAAGAAAATGCCTCGAGTGGCATTTTCCAGCTTGGCACCTGACCCAGCCTGGCAGCACCGCTGGCTGCAAATCACCACCGAGGAGATAACCTGACTTTGTCAGTCACACTGGGGGCTCTGCCTGCCAAACGTGGCTTGGCACAGTCAGCAAATACATCTCTGCAAAGCAGGGAGGATGCTGACCTGTTTAAAAACACCTGCCAGCAGTTTCCATCCACACAGTGCGATGCAGCCCGCACAGGCAGCAGCTGGACAGGCTGTCCTTGGCACTGCTGTCACCTCCCTCATTGCTGTCACAGGACTTACTGTGCCAAGCCCTGCACATACGCAGCAGCTCAGGGACAGGGGATGTACAGACCAAGGAAGTGGCTGTGCTGAACTGCCTGGAAACCACCTACGGCTCACACGCTGCCCGGACTTTCCAGGAGGGGGAGAGCAGCAGCCCCTGCTGCACAGAGAACAGGTGAAGCCCCAAATATTTTGGAGTTGGACGAGCCCTGGCGTCACAGAGGCTGCAAAAAGAGGCAAAACCTTGCTCAGCTTTTCATGTTTATCCTTGCAGGAAGCCAGTTGCATCCAGGGATAACAGCTCTCATCCATACGTACTTTCCCTTCTTTTGCACTGAGGATGAACTTCCTCCTGGCTGTCTGGCAGCAACACAGTGTGCCTGATTCTTCTCGCTGTCACCACACCCTGGTCCCCAGGAAGGGCGCAGGGAATAACGCTGCAGAACGGGTATCACACAGCCACACCTCTGGCGTTGGGAGCTGCAGTGCCCCAGGCCAGAGGAAGGTGTGCACCTGGAGTTTCCATTCTCAGCCCTTTCATTAGGCAGGAGAACACCTATTTCTGGCTTCGAAGCTTTTCTGGGCGCAGCACAGCAGCCAGTGCTGACATTTCTAGCTCAGAAACAGATGTTTTGTGGGGTTTCTTTTCTCTTCTCCACTCCTTCCACTCTGCTCCTCTGCAATGGGGCCTTTCGCCCCCCCCACCGGGACCAGGGTCCAGCTCCCTGCAGGCCACCCCAGGGTGGGGCACGAGGACAGCAGGGTATGGTGGGGACAGTCCAGAGATCAGCACATGGATAAAACATGAATCCATATTTCACTGCTGTGTAAATCTCCCCCACAGCTTGTAATAAGCACTTTATCCACATAGCATTTACCTCCTCCAGGAAAGAAGGTCCGAGGTGTTTCAGGAGCATTCTTCTGTTGCTGCGTTTTATTCCAGCCTATTCTATTTGTCAGGGATCAGCACCCCGGCGTGAGGCAGCATCTGGAGCATCCCGGGCATTCCGCAGGTGCGGGAACATCCCGGCGCATCCCGGAGTATCCTCTAGGTGTGATAGCCCCCGGAGCACCGCCCGGGCGCATACCCGGGAGCCCGGCAGGCTCGGGCGGACGCTGCTCTCGCTAGAGGGCTCTCCAGGATGGGTTTCCAAGGGCTGCCGAGCTCTCCGGCCTCGGGAGGGGAGGGCTGGGTCTCCGCGGCTGCCCGCGGGCTGGCAGCGGCCCCGGAGTGGAGAGTTGCTTTTGCTTCTCCTGACCTTGGCAGGGCCTCAGCCTGGGCACTCCTGGTCACAGCCTGGACCGAGCAGCACGACACCGAATGCCCTGGAATTCAAGGCAGACAAAACCAACCTCCTCCCACCTCTGGCTCTGCCATCTGCTCGCCAGAGCACAGCCGGAACCAGGGTGTCACCCGCTGCGGCAGCGCTCCGGAGCTCCAAAGCAGTGCCCAGGGTGGGACAGCGCTGCCGAGCAGCTCCGCTCCCCCGGGACCCTTCACAGACTGGGATGTGACAGTTCCCATCGCTACACATTCCATCAAAACAACTCTACGGAAATAGAAATAAAGGACACAACTGTCACACATGAGACTGAACACCAGCAGCCAGCCCCAGGCTCCAGCTGCCTTTCCCCACCAAACTGCCAGCAAATAGATAAATACAGACATTTGTGGTTGCATCGGAAAGGACCGATGGGATAATGAATGCTCTGCTATTCCTGCATTTTAAAAATGCCAACCACAGCTTAATCTCGCTGATGCACTCGTGTGGGTGCGAGCTCATTTCAATAGGAAGAGGCTTCAGCTATGCGAGTTCCAGCCCCTTTCCACATTGATGCCGGATGAACACAAGCAGCTGGCTTCACCGTGGAGCTTATCGACTCCCCCTTCAACTCCTTTGCCCTGTTTGCTAAAAATATCTGTGCTATGTGGCAGGAATGCTTTTATCAGGTGTTTGTCAGGCCTTAGATCCCTGATTTTACTCCAGACTCAGTAATTCTGGGAAATGCAGGCAGCACCTTAACCCATAACCTGGGGTGTGAGCAGGAATGGGGGCAGCAAGCAGTGAGGACAACAGCCGGCACAGGGAGTGGGGCCAGGGAGATGGTAAAAGGTGGAAGGAACAAAACAAAGTTTGCTCAAGGTGGAGCAAACAGGTGGGAAGGAGAAGCAGTTGAGTCCAACGCGGCAGAAAGAAGCACCTCCAGCACACAGAGGGAACACTAGGACGGGTTTACACCTGGGAACACCTCTAATGTCTATGTAGGAGACGACTGCACGGAAATAAAGGCAGGACTGAGCAGTTACAAGGGCAGAATGCACTTGTTTTCCTTGTCTGAGCCCGGTGTTTGCAAACAGACTCACAGGGTCCCACTTAAAGAAAATATGTCTGTTCTCAAAAGTGTTTTGATTTACAGATAAGATGTTTCCACTTTTCCTTTTGATCCCAGCAAGTGTCTCCCCTTCAGTTCCCAGTGCCTGAGCAGCGGGTGGAGAGCAGCTCCCCCAGCCCGGCCCCAGCTCTCCCCAGCCTCCAGACCCCCACCAGCTCCCTCCTCACCCCGGCCCGGGAACGGCAGAACTGGTCCCCACACTCCAGGACTCGGGGGACAAAGGACCCCCAGCTTCCCTCCTGGGCTGAGCTGCAGCTGGAAGCTCTGGTCTGCTGAGACCAGGGATGGGGTGTTCAGACACCTATGGGTGGGGAGCTACGTGCGGGTGAAGGAGGAGGGGAAAGGGGAAAGGAGAAAGGAGAAAGGAGAAAGGAACTTTCTTCCCCCAAATTAACGATTTCACGCTCTGCTTTGCCTCCTCCACCGCAGCGAGCCCGGACCAGTCCCACGCGTGGGAAGGAGCCGGGGGGTACCGGACCTGACCTGGACCGCGACTCGCCCCCCCTCCTCCCCGCACTCACCGGCGCGGCGGGGCCCGGGGGGCCCGGGGGGCCCGGAGGTCCCGCGGCTCCCGGCTCTGGGCCGCCCCCATGGCCGGGCTCGCTGCCGCCGCTCCGCCGGTCCCGGCGCGTCCCTCCTCCGCGGGCGGGCGGGAGGGCGGGGGCTCTGCCGGGCTCGGGGGGGGATGGGGGGGCCGCTGGGTGCCCGGTGCGCCCGCTCCCACCGTCGGGGGGATGCCCCGGACCCCTCTCGGGGAGGCAGAACCGCGGTTCCAGGCAGAACCCGCAGCCCCGGGCAGATGCGGGGCTTGTGCGGGAGCTGGCACGGGGCAGGGGACCGGTCTGGTGACAATGGGAATCAGAGATCCACAGAATCGCTTAGGTTGGAAAAGCCCTCTGAAACCGTCGAGTCCAACATTAACCTAGCGCTGCCGAGGCCACCACTGACCCATGTCCCCAGGTGCCACATCTACACGCCTGTTAAACCACTCTAAGGATAGCGACTTCACCACTGCCCCGGGCAGCCTGTGCTGAACAACTCTTTCCGTGAAGAAATTTTCCCTGTTACCCAAGCTAAACCTCCTCACCTACCAGGGCTCTCACCAGCCACCAGCCCAGCCTCTCATACTGCACGTTCAATGAGAAATTGGGGTCTGAACCCCTTGTCCAGGGCACCCGATCTCTGTTAAGAAGCCCTGATAAAGTGCTGGTGTAATTTCTCCGGAGAACAGCCTCTTCCCAAATCGTGCTGCACAGGGGAAGCCAAACAGCCCAGCCCCGATGTCAGGCAGCAGCCAGACCCTGTCACGGGAGGAAGATTTAACACTGCACTTTAAAAGCACAGAGGTGACCCTGCTCAGAAAACATTCTGGTTGGAGTTCTTTTAATTAAAGTGCCAGAGAATGTATCAATTTCTGACAACATTTCGGGCTTTTTACTTTTGAGAAACTGAAAACTGGAATATTAATCTCTTTTTTTTCCTGTCAGTCAGGGGCTTCTGGCTGGGGTTGCAGTAGTTTTTGGCAAGAAAAGTGTCGATGCCCTTGAAAGCTCTCACTTTCCTAAAAAAAATAAACACACAAAAAAAACAACTAATCTTTCCTTGGAGGAAAAAATGTCCTGCCAGGCTCAACTGCTCTCCTGCCTGTGACCGTGCTGAGCGTGCCCTCAGCCATGCACACCCACGGGGACCCCCCTCTGCATACACAGGGGCTCCCACAACGGCCCCGACCACCCCAGAGCCCTGAAATGCCCGTGGTAGGAGGGAGCGTTACCTCTGCTGCCGGTGTGCCAGGGCAGAAGTCGGAGGCTGCGGTCAGTCACCGTGGTCAGTCACCAGGGCCGAGTCAGGTGACAGCTACGTGGGACGTGGCGTGGGGCCCTGCCTGCTGCATGTGGCCAGATAATCCCTGGCAGCGATGCAGGCAGGAGCTGGGCAGCACCCTCACCCCACTGTGCTGCCAGCATGTGCCTGCGCTGCTGGTGATACCTGTCCTGGGAGGCTGCAGCCTCCTGGCACTGCACCATGGCCACATGGGTGAAGGGAAACCCATCAAGAAATGGCTCTGAGTGTGGCCCAGGGAGAGGTCTGCTCCAAATCCATCCCACAGCCTGGCAGTTCCCACTGGGTCCTGCTCCAGCCGCTCCGCTTTCGCCTGCCGAGCGCTGCTGGGGGAACTGGCCATGCTGGAGGGGAGTTCTGGGGGGTCTYGGGCTGGAGCCAGAAGCCCCTGGCCCTGACAGATTGTGGCAGCAGGTGAAGAAGGTGAGGAGATGACTTTTGGATTCACAGGCCCAAGATGCAGAGCTTGGAGTGGGTTTTGGACTGCTCTGACTTCCTGCATGTGTTACAAAGGCCAAACACTACATATTATGTGCAGTGTCGTGCACCACTGCCCGTCTCCTCCATCTTGCAGCCGAGGACAAGCCCTGCCTCTGCACATCCCTGCTTGTGGAATGGGGCAGGAGTGAGCTCTGGGAATGGCTGTGCAGTCCCTGTGCAGCATTCCTCTGTGGAGGCGGCGTGCTCAGGGACCAGGCTCTGGCATGGGCAGAATTCCCAGGGCTCGGCCCTTTCATTCCTGTGCCTTCAGTTTCAAAGGAGTTTCCTCCAGCCATTTCCGAATGGTGCATTTGGAAAGGCTGCCCCACCCAGCCGGGCAAAGCTGAGACACACACATCTCCAGTTGTTGGACAGGGGCTGCCAGGCATCTGCCTGCACTCAAGGCTGGGATGCTGTATCCAGGCCTCAGCAACTTATCCCAGGAATCAGCTCCCATGAGGCTTTGCTGAGCTGAGGACCACTACCAAGCAGCAGGAATTAAGCATTTCCTACGAAGTCCATCCTGTCGGAGCAGGGATCTGAAACGGAGGGGTGAATCTGACCAGGAGCCAAGGCTCCAGCACATGCACACTTTAGAAACCAACACTAAAAAATCTGGGCAGGGCCCATGGATGCTCTGTCGGATGCCAAGCAAGCCAGGGACAGGCGGCGGGTGACATGCCAGCACTGTGGCTCCGTGCTCGGCAATTTCGGCCACAGTCCCCACCCTCTTTGGCAAGGCCCCCACCCTGTGAGCAGTAAACACACACACAGAGTGCTGGGAAACTGTCGGCTTTCTGGGCAGACACTGGAGGGAAAGTCAGGAGGGGGAAGGCACAAAATTAAACAATTATGTAGCACACCAGAAGAGAAAACCAGTTTCCAAACCCCAGAACACTGAGGGCACAGGGTGACGTCCTTCACCACACTCCTGAGAGCTCCCTCAACCTGACAAACTGGCAAAAAAACCGATTAAGCTTTTCCCAGCCCCTCAGGACAACGGGGAGGGTCAGTGTCACCACCTGTGAGCCACAAGCTCAACCTTGGAGCAGTGACAGGTCCTGTTCAGACCTCGAGGAGCCCCAGGGCAGACCCCAGTCTCACTCTGGGATCTGGAGGTGAGCAGAGCTGCGTGAGAGGCTTTGCTTCCCGGCTGTGCCAAGTGTCACAAGCCCGTAAATAGTCACATGCAGCCTAGTGCCACAGAACCCTGCCCGGGGAGCAGTTCCCTGCAGGCAGGGCTGGCGGTGCCCACACGGCTGGGTGCCAGGCACACAGCAGCCACGCTGCAAAGCAGCCACGCTGCAAAGCAGCCAGATGTGCCCCAGCTGTGAGGTCCTACTCTTTGCTGGCACAACTCAGCTCAGGCGGGGCTCTTGCACTCCCAGCTCGTCCAGCACCCCAAGGACGACTGGAGCTGGCCGGCGGGATGGCCGTGGTCTGCAAAGGGGCAGATGGTAATAATTATCCTTATGCTAATTCCATGGAAATTTCCATGTGCCTGGGAAAGAGGCAGCCAAGCCCTTCTGCTGCCCGGAGCAGAGGTTTGCTGTTGTTTCCGGGGACTGTGACTAAGAGCCCGGTCTGTCACATGGATGGTGTTTAAATGCCTCCTTGGAGCCTCCCTTTTAAATGCCACCAGCTCCAAACCTTCCTGGAGCCGGCACCATCAGGCTGCAAGGTGGCTGACGGTGAGTACCTGGAACGTCTCAGCTCTGCCTACCGGTGCTGGCAGAGCAGCAGCACAGCGCCTCAGAGGGAGGACGCTATGCACTTCTCCACCTCTGCTTGCTCAGAGCTCTGGTGGCATCTCCCCTTCCCGAGGGTCCCTCCCGAGGAAGGGCAGGCGGCGTGGAGATGCGTGCCAGCACACATCATCCCGTCTGGCTTTGTGCAGCCCCTCCTTAGCAACCCAAACAGAGCCACAACAGGCGCCTGGCGGCAGATGACATCCCGGCCGGCACGAGGGCTCTGGCGGAGAGCCCGGCGTGCCCACACGGCCCAGCCTCCCGCCCGGCAAGTGCCGGTGCCAGTGCCGGTGCCGGTGCCGGTGCCGGTGCCCTGCTCTGCCCGAAAAAGCACCAGGAGATCGAGCTCTCTGGCAGGGCAAAGCGGCAGGAGGTTGTACTATTCAAAGGTGTCTCCCGAGGTCTGCCATCACAGGGGCCTGGTGGAGCTGGGGACCAGCTCTGCACCTTGGGCAGCCGAGGAGCTCTCGGTCCCTGCTCTCCTCCTCCCTCCAGCCTGATGCAGGCAAGTGCTGGGTGAGTGTCCCAGCCCTCAGCTCCCTTCTCCTTCCTACCTTTGCAGCCGCAGACTTGTCCCAAGCTCTGTCACTCTCTGCTACCTGTCCCGGGGCTCCTTCGAAAGCCACTTGCGTAAGCTGCTGCCTGGAAAGGAGCAGGGAGGAAGGAAGGGGATGGACGGGGTGGGGAGGCCAGGCGGCGGCGGGTGTCTCTGCACCCTGTAGCCGGCGGGGAAGGAAGGAGGATGTTTTGTAATATTTGGCGAGTGCTTCCACGGGCAGAGAGAGGAAAGCTGCGGGCGCACGGTGAACCGTCCACACGCCGCTGCCGCGCCGGTACCGGCGGCTCTCGGGTGAACGCCTGGATCTCATGCCGGCTCCTGCCGGGGCCCCACTGGTGTCATGCCGTAAAAATGTGCTATTGAATGGAATTTGGCAGCTTGGCCCCTGACGGGGAGGGAACCTCTCCGCTTACAGAGGGAGAGGGAGCTGCGGCCCTGGTGCTGCAGAGAGAGGTGATGGGGAGGTGTTCCTGAGCTGTGCGAGGCTCGGGAAGGAGGTCTAGGAGCAGTGGACGTGCCCGCCGATTGGTACTCAGGGATGCCGCTCTCCCCCAGCTGCCTCGTGTGAGACCTGACAGGGACAGAGAGAGCCACGGAGCTCCCCGGAGCAACTGGGCAGGAGGCAGCAGGTACCCAGAGCACAGGGTACCTGTGTCCTGTACTGAGGCGGTGATGGGACAGCAAGAGGTTCAGCTGGGGACACATTTTGGAGCAGAGGAGCTGTTTTCCTGGGAAGGTCCGAAGGTTTTGTTCTGGGCTCCACCCCAGGGAGGTGCTCTCACAGCCCGGGCACTGAGGCGTTGCTCCGGTGAGCATCTCCGCATCCCGCAGCTTCTGGTCCCCATTCAGCTCCCGCTCCCCCTTGGGGCAGGTCCCCCCCTCCGTCCCCTTTCCCCAGAGCCCTGAACTATCACTCCCCCCCGCTTTGCCTAAGCCCAAACTGCAGCCTGGTCCTCGAACGTTCCTTCGGGCAGGACTCAGCCCACCACACTCACACGGAAATCGGCTCAAACCGTTGAGTTAAACCCCGAAGGGTTCATGCCACAAGTGCCACTCTGGCGTGGGCTGCGTGGGCTGGCAGCGACCCCGGCCCCCCCAGGCCCCCGGCACACGCCCGCTCCTGCAGAGGGAGCGCAAGGAGCGGCAATGAGCGGCGGGCTCCGCGCAGCCATTTCGTCCTCGGGAAGCGCCAGGCAGGGGTGTTGCTTTCCAAAGGGAAGAGAAAACTCGGCTCAGACGGGGAACTTCCTCTCGCAGACAAAATGTGCCGTCTGTTCACGCAGCCCCGGGCCGGACTCTAGTCCCTGCCCTATATCCTGCTCGGAATTACCTTCCCAAACGACCAGGACCCACGACAGATATGCAGGGGGAATAAACCAGCTCTCTTCGTTCCCACCTCCTGCAAAAAGCAGGACAGTGATTAGGAAGGACACTGCTACACCTTCCATGGACAAGCAGGGTGGGGGGGGACAGCCTAGGAGCCCCCATTGCTTCTACCTTATCTGGGATACTCCCTGTCTGCTCACCCTTCCCACCCACCCATCGCTTTCTCTATCCAGAAGGGCAGAGTGCGGATGCCTCGGGCAGGGAGCAGAGGATCCATCTTGCTAGGGGGGCTGTCGTGTTCCACCTGTACCAGCACCTGCAATGGGCCAGGCTTGGCTCTGTGTGCTGCCAGCTACGCACACAGCCCTTGCCAACCCCCCCAAGCCCCATGTTGTCCCCAGGGTCTGGGGCAGGAGAGCGTTTCCGGCTGCTGGAGCCTCGCAGGTCGCTGCAGCAGTGGGCAGTGGCGCTCGCCTGCTCGTCTCATCGCTGGCCCGAGTGTAGCCTCCAGCTCCCATCTCCCAAGTGGCTCTTTTCAGCTGAAACCTCCTGTTGACTCTCATTTTCATTCTTTACCTCTTCAGCAGTGCAGAAAATTGGCACTTAATGTGCCCTGTGAGGCTGCGTGGTAGCAGCTTAATTGACCCTGGTTGCATCACCCTGGCCACAGCTCGGTCAGCGAGCTCAGCCTTGGGCCGCATTCATTTCCCACCCCCTCTTTGTTTTCCTGCCCTTTTCAGGGGTGCTGCTGGTGTTTGGCTCCACACAAGGGTTGTGGAGGAGCAGGGGTGGCCCAGCCTACCAGAAAGCTGTGGGGGTCCCTCCTGGGTCCCCAGCCAGGGAAATCTGGCTTCCTGCAGCTCTCCATCCTCCTTTCCTCCCCCATCCTCGTGCCTTCCCCAGCTGGGCAGCAGGTTGCTCCAAACCCTGCACATCCCAACACACCACCATGGATGAGGCTGGTGGCAGGACCATTCTGCAGCTCTGGGAGCTTCCCCAAGCATTGCAAATCAGTCAGAAACCTGAGCCGCTGGTTGCAGCCCTGACCTTGACAGTTGTTTTCCAAGAGCTAGTCCCAGGCATCTGGCCTTGCATGGAGGGATTGCAGCGTGTCAGTCCCAACCAGAGCAGTGAGGACCAAGTGGCACACTGACCAAAAAGCTTATAATAAAACCAGACCTGTAGCAATCACCCAAACACGGTCTCAGCTTAGCTCCAATTCCCTTATTGCATCATTTGGGGCAGAGACTGCTGCAGGAGAACCTGAAATAATTGGTATTCAGAGCATCATAAAACTCCACGTGCGGTTGACAATCCAGGCAGGACTGCATTACGGCAGATATCTAGCAGGGGAATAAGATTTTCCAGGTGAATGAAGGAAATGCATATAACTATTGTTTTGGGATATTCCTGAGCACTGCTGAGGAGAAGTGGCTGCTCACTGCTCCTGTGTCATGCGAGAGCAGGACAGCGCTGCCACCAAGGCTGTGCCCAGCTGCTGCTCCAGCACAGAGCCGGTGGGACCCTCCTCACCCCACTGGGCTCTGGGGGACATCAGGGCCACATCAGCAGGAGCAGGTCCCAGTGGATGCCCCTGCAGGTCCCAGTGGAATTCCCTGGGCCTGGGTGCAGGTTCCCAGGGTAGGGCTAGGGCAGCACCTCTGACGCTGCGTGCCCGGGATGCTCTATTAAAGATGAGGATTTCCTCCAATTGAATATCTTACCACTCAATTTGTGTTGGACTGTGGAGTCCTTCCAACACTCGGAATACAATGAGTTAGTATCTGCTGCTCTGGAGTTTGTATCCCGGCGGAGAGCCTGGCCAGCTGGGAGCACACTGGGACCAGGCTCCAGCACAAAGAACAATGGAAAGGCACAGCAAGGGGCTGCGGGGGCAAGATCCAGCCTCGGTGACAGTGCTGCATCTGGAGCTGCTCCCAGCTCTCTGATTCTCCACCAAGAGAGGATCACAGCTTTCAGACCCTCCTTTTAACTCTGCAGCTTGTCCCCTCACTCTCCTTCACTGTGCTTTCAGGCAGTGGGCTCTGCGTGCCAAATGGGATGCTGGGGAAGGCGCTGCTGCCTGGATGGGCTCCAGATGCAATGCAACTAATCCATTTTTATAGCCGGGAGCAGGTGTCTCGCGCATCCCGAGCAGCTCGTTTAAAGACCACTCTCTTCATTTGGCCACAAGCACTGGAGGCGTCCAAAGGCATCGGCCACCACTCAGTGCCCTCCAGCTCCAGAAATGCACTCCAGATGTCCATGGTCCTGCAGCATCACCCCAGTCTCACCCATGAGAGCAGGGAGGGCTCTGGGTGCCTGTTGGCACCCCTGGCCAGGGTCACAGGACCAGAGCCATGCCTGCACCTCTCTCCTGGGCTTCGGAGTCACAGTGACCAGTCCTGGGGTTGTGCAGCCCCCCTGGAGCTTCATGGCCTGACCTGCATGTGCATAAAATGAAGAATACAGCCTTGGGGCCATGGAGAAATTCCTTTTTGCTTGTACTTTCCATGAGTTCTGGTGCCTGTGCTCACCTTCACTGCTCAAACAAGGATATGCCCACACATCCAGAGGCTGCAAGCTCTGGGAAGAGCCAGTACCTGTGGGGCGGAAAAGAAAAAAATTTGCGGTTGGAGCCAGAGATAGGAAAGGCCAAAGGGTTTGTTTTCCATCCCCAGACCGCAGCAATGCAGCAAGTGGAGCTCAGTCAAGAAACCCCGTCCAAACCCACAGCTCATGAGGCTGCTCTGGGCAAACAACACCTCAAAGGGCCCTCTGTCCTTGCCCATCCCGTTCCCGCTCCAGAGGGGAGACGTGACCCACTGCCAGGGCTGCAGCACTGGGGACCCTCAGCTGTGCCATGGCAGTACTGATGTGCAGCCCCAGCACTCACTGCGGTGACAACCCCGTCTCCAAAGCAGCCAGGAGCACCTGGAGGAGCTGCAGCCGCACATCCTCCAGCTTTGCTGAAGGCAGCAGGTCCTGGGGGGCTCAAAGAGCCCCCAGGAAAGAGCCCAGGTCTGTGCAGGGCCCCAACCAAGGAGCTTCACCGACGCGYCGAGACGCACTGGCCCTGCTGAGACAAAGAGCCATTGCTGAATTCAGCTGCCCTGGGTATTTTTTTCCCTCTTCGATGAATCACCTGCTAAAAATATTATAAATTGAGTCGCTGGCCAGACCTTTCACTTCTCTGGAAGCAAAAATATTTATTTTACTCAGGCTGTGCCTGTGTTTTAGCAGAACTTTATGATCAATTTTGGAGGAATGTGCCATGCTGTATATTCAAATTACAACTTTTTCTGGCTCACAGTGTAAGTTTAAAATGTCTTGTTTAAGACGCAACTGTCAAGCTGCCAGAAAAATGCGTTTTCAGCTGTTTTCCTCCCAAAAACACCAGTTTTGCCCAGTTGATGGTTATTGTCAACCCAGGTGTGTGCCTGTTCTAAGGTTTGGTGATCGAGGGGTGCAGGCTGGACTAGCTCAGGCTGGGAGCTTCCACTTCCATGGGAAAAGCAGCACTTAATTCCCAGCATCACCACAAAGTCAGGTCACAGGGAGCTCTGGAGCTGCCTGATTGGTGGAGACAGCTCTATCCCCATTGCACAAGGCTGCATTTTTGGGAACGGGAGCGGGACCTCTTCCTGCCCGGGCTCCAGGCTGGTGCAAACCTGCTGCGGATCGTCAGACAGGCGTCAGCGCAATGAGATCTTCGAGGAGAGAATCATCACGGAACCCCTCGGAGCCAAAGGGCTTTGTGCTGGGAGCACCTTCCTCCTCCTCCCTCCGAGGCGTGCAGGCGAGTCACGCCGCGGTGCCGGGGCGCTGGAGCCGGGTCTGTGCCTCCAGCCGAGGTCCCCGCCGGGACCATGCACCACCTCCAGCTCCTGTTGCTCTTGCTCCCGTGCCAGGCGCACCTTCCCCATAAACCCTCATTTGAATTTAGGAAGGAAACGAGGGAAATTTCTTTTTCTTGCTTCAGGGCAGAGAGAATAATGGGATCTTTATTCCCCAGTAATTAAGTTGATTTTTGCGTGGGTTTAATTTACACTCCCTTCCAGCCTTCCCTGCAAAGCGGGAATGTGGCCGTGGGTGGGCAGGGAACATCAGCACTGCTGGGCGCCAGGATCAGGTGCTTGTCGGGGCATCTCTAAGTGCAAGAGATGAGGGCCCAGCACCAGCAGTTGGGATCCTCTTCATGCCAGTATCCCAATCCCATGGATGGGAGCTCTCCCCAGCAGTTCTCTGAGGTCTGCCAGCCCTCCGGGCACCTGCTCCATGCCTTTGGAACTGCAGCTGCAGCCTCAGCCCAGCCTACAAGGCTGGGAAAACACAACCCGGCTCTTCTCTGCACCAGGCTGGGCACTTTCCCTGGCAAAGGCATTTCAAAGCCATGCAGCCCCAGCAGAGAGCCCCGAGGATAAGCTGGGTCTCATGCCTTCAGCCCCACACGAGCTCCCCTGGGAGTGGGACAGGGAGATGCAGCAGAGCCCAGGAGCAGCATCTGGTCTCATGGCGGTTTTGCTGTGCCGGATGTCGCAGCCACAAGGCGGTGCAGCACATGTGGGACACGCTCAGCCCACCTGGCACATCCTCGTCCCAGGAGCTGGGCTGGGCTGCAAGGACACCAAGGCTCCCGGGATCGGCTGTGGATGCAACGCAGCAGCTCCTGTCTCCGAGGCGGGGCAGGGATCGGGGCATGGGAGCATCCCCAGCCCGAGGCCGGCAGAAACAGAGCATCGCACTGGCAACCTGCAAAAGCAAGCAATACACGGAGATACACACACCCACATGAGATTCCCAGCAAGAAAGAGGGAAACAGTGTTTTCATCACAGATTTCATGCACATAAATATGTGAAGGCAAAAGCTGCTGCTGCTGCTGCAGGGAATGGCCTTGAGCGGCTGTGGGGGGACATGAGGGGTCCCCTCGCTGCMGTATGACCTCCTGGCCCTCCCTCACTGCGAGGCGGATGGCAGAGGGGAGGAAAGGCAAGCCAAGCCCAAAAGAGAACCTGCTGTGTTTGCTCAGTGCTCGTGGGCAGCAGAAGGGGAGCAGCACCCCTGCACCCGAAACCAGCCCCGTCACTGGGGATATAAACCCCACAGCAACATCTGCTGAACCCTTTCTTTCTCTTATCCTGTCTAAGTGGATGATAAAAATCCAGACRCCTTAAAATCCACCATCTTGTTATACATGTCACAATCTAATTTCAATATCAGGAGTGAGTTTCCTTGGAAATGGTGAAGAAAACAGAAACATAAATTAAAGTTACAGCCTTTTGTGTTCATTCCTCACTTGTTGTCTTTTTTCCACTCTCCTCTTGTGTATTTGATCTGCTCAAGGCTGAGGAAATGTTACCCACATCTTTACAACAGCAACCAATTTACAGTGCCTGCTTAGTCACTGGGGAATTTCTTGGATTTTATGTTTTCTGAAAAAACAGAACCACCATTGACTTGGCCAGTGTGTGGCTGACAAATTCAGACTAAGACTCTCTACTATTTTATATTTGTGGTTGGAGGTGAAATTCCACTCGTAACTTTTTGACAGTTCTGTGGCATTTTGTACATGCTCAGGGCTCTGAGCATCCTGATGGAGTTGAAGATGTCCCTGCCCACGGCAGGGAGTTGGACTAAATGACCTTTAAAAGTCCTTTCCAGCCCAAAACACCCTGTGATTCTATGAATTCTCATTCAGGGCTGCTCCACGTCCCCGCACAAGTGTCGGTCAGATGCAGATGAAGAGCCCATCCTGCAGAACAGGCTCAGGAAGTTTCTGTCCTCGGCTGAAACCCCTTTGGTGTGGAAGAGCCTGGAACTTATTAGAAATCGCTTAAGTAACTTTGGCTCACTCGAGCTGATTAAATTGCTTTCCTGACTATTCCAGAGGCTCAAAACCACCAGCAGGTCCCAGGCTCACTGTGTGAAATTAATTAAAGCAGATGATAACTTGGCAAGGACAAAAAAAGAAAGTCTCGTAGTAAGGAACAAGCCTAGCGTGGGGGCGTTTGCCGGAGCACGTGCCTGTGGGTGCTGTTAGGTGTTTCAGATAGACCCTCACAAAGGGATAGACCTCAGCTCACACGTAACACCACATTCAGCCTTCAGTGCTTTGCCAAATCTGGGCATAAAAATAAACTTGGAAGTTCAGTGCAGAATCACAGCACAAAGGCAGGGACACCTCGGTTTCCATAGGAAGCAGATTTAATAGCTTGGCAGAAAGGGTGCATTTCCATTTTTGTACAAGGATTTCCTCCGCCTCCTGCAGAAAAAAAGGGCTTGTAAGAAACACAGATTCAGACAGTTCTCCAGAACCTGGCAGTGGCTCTGAGGCATCCCAGGAGGTGCCTGCAGGACTTCCAGGTTTCCAACAAAAACCAAGTGGACCATCACTCCTCTCTTCCTTGAAAGCGCCAGCAAGGCGAGCACAGGGAGGACCGGAGGCACCAGRTGCCTTCCTCCTGGACCATGAGCCACAGAAGGGCAGATGGGCTTCAGGGTCTTCTTACATCCTCAGCTCATGCAGCGGAGGTCCCTTATAGGGACCTGCAAGGAGGGGAGGGGGCTCTGTGGTGCATGTGCCGTGCATTAAGCAAGAGCCCTGGCAGCAAGACAGAACCAAGCCTGAGCCCGACCTTCTCCCCCCTCCCCTTCCCCAGCGTTATCTGAAACCACAGCCTTGACTGGCTGCAGTTCTCATCCATTTGAGAAAGCACATTAAGGAGGGAGAGAAAGGTTGGCAGCTGACCACGAACCAACTCCCTGGAGAGGTCCTTACCTGACTCCAACCAGATGCTGTTTATCAGCCCAAGCATTTGCTACATGCCCAAAGTGACGGAGACAGAAGAAATACAAGAAATGCTTGTTATGCTCGGGGCTTCGGGGGGTTTTCATCCTCAGGCCGGATATACAAGTTCCAGGAGAGGAATATGCATCCCTGGAGTCCTGGGCTGAATCTGGAATTCATATACTCTGTAAATGTACTTTATTTAATACAGGAATCAAGAAAGGGTTTGGAATTATTGCACTGGAGAGCTTGATTGTGTAGTTACAGCTTGGAATTAAAGAATGACTGCGGATCTGTAGGACAGTGCATCAGCCCCACGGAAAGGGCAGGATGGTGTGTTCTGGTTGCATAGTTCTGTCCCTGTTCTCCAACCACTGCCCTACCTGTGTTGAAGCCTGAGGCAAGGTTCCAATGGGGTCTGCCCCAGCTCTGCACGTATCCCATCGCAGATCTCCCTTTGGATTAAACCAGAAAAACCCATCAGACAAGGAAGAGGTACAATGGTGGCAGCACAGGGTCCCAGAGCCCAAGGAAGCCTCTCAGAGCAGTGTGAGAGCTAGGGCCAGGCTGGGAGGTGGGAAGGATGTGCTGCCAAAACCAGGGCAGCAGTAACGTGGAACATGGTAGCGATCCAGCCCGAGCAAAGACAGATGTGCTCGCTGGGAAAACGATGACAGGACTCTCTGACAGATGCCTGTATCCATGTGCAAGCACATATCTGATGTTTATATAGATGTGCATGTGCCTTTTATGTATTCCTGTGTGGCTTTAAGGATCTAGCTAACACATTTTTGCTGCACCAGCATGCTTTATCTGACACCTGCAAGGTGCATCTGCCCCTGGAAGTGGCCTCATCCCCATCTGTGTCCCTCTGGCAGCTCCACAGAGTGTGGTGCCGGCAGCTCGGGCTGATGGTGTCACAGGGCTCATGCAGGGCTCTGCCTGTGGAAATAAATGCCCAAAGCCCCAGTTCATCTCTCAGAGTGTTGAGCTGGGCTCTCACAGTCTCTGGGAGATTTTATAGCCTGGAAGGACCCGATTGCTAATTAATCAGCTAATTAATTAATGTAATTCAAAAGCTGATCCGGTCGCTCCTACATATGTGTTCCTAACTATGAGATAGGTTTTACCCAGTGCCAGGACTAGAGAAGAACTGCCAATGTTGGAGTGCTCAGATTGACATCTGGAGCCCCTCTGGAGCAGCCCCAGAGCCAGGGTGTGCCCTGGGGGCTCTTCTGCCCCAAAACCTGGGTGTTAGACTCTCCCTGGGTACTCATGCAGAGCTGAAGGCATTGAGGGGAGGGAGGGCACCCTGGGTCCCCCCTCCTTTGCTATCCCAAGCAGGTCTGCAGGGAAGAACCATCTTCCCCCTCAGCCCCAGGCCCTGCTTTGGGACCCTTGGGGATTATGAGCAAAAGGCATTTTTTGGAAAGGCTGTGCCACAATATTTGGCATGGGGAAAGTGTCATGTCCCAGGAGATGCCCTGGCCGGCCGATCCCAGCCGACGGGCAGGGATAACCCCTCAGGAAGGTGCTGAGGAAGCAGGTGAAGAACACTTTGCTGCATTGGTGTCTCCCGCTCCACCAGCCGCTGCGTAAATCATGTTGGCTGCAGAGCCTGCTGGCAAAACATAAAGCAGTCTCCATGCTCCAGCCACCACAAGGGTATTAATCAGGCTAAAAATATAAAAACAACATGAAAAACACCATCTACGGGGTGTGCGGCATCAGACACTCGCTCCGGGAGCTCGGCCAAGTGCTCATATCTCGACTCTCATAAATACACCGCCAGGAAAACGCATTATCTCTGCAGTGCTCTCGGAGCAGTGAGAGCTCAGAGCAAAACAGGCCATGGCACCTGCTGCATTTTAATGATTCTTCTTCATCACCTGGAGGGACACTGAGATTTAAATAACTGTCCTGCAGTGCCCTGACCTTCCCACCACAGCTCTGGGAAAGTCGGCATCGGCCATGCCGTCATTGGCAGCACTAGGATCAGCAGTGCCAACCAGTGCATTCCCACAGACCCTCCCATTTTGGAGTGTCAGAAGATGGCCATGCTCTGTGTGGTGTCTGGCAGCCCTTCTGTACCAGCAGTACTGCCAGGGGAGCACCAGGCACTGGGATGTGGAAGCGTGGCCTGACTGGGGTGACAGATGCACCTTGGTGAAAAACACAAAGGTTTCATCATGGTCAGGGAGCCCAAAGAACAGACTTGATGTAGAAAACATGCCCTTTCCATTGCTCTCACTTGCCCATAAAGCCATAAGTCCCTTTCAAATGCTCCATCTCCCTAACTTTTGGATGTCATTAAACTCCTTATTAATTTACTCCAAATGTCTTTGCTCATATTCCAGCACGGCTAACCCCATCAAAAGGAGACAGCACAGTGCTTAGGCAGCACTTCTGCTCTTCAAAGCCTGTTACTGAGATTAATTGCTTCTCTCGAGTCCTCTGTGAAGGAGGAACATGAGGATAGTTGTTATGAGTGCTGGGTGTGAGGGGGAAAGCGAGGTCCAAGGTAAAAGCAGAGTTCCAAGGTGTCACAGCATTGGCTGGAGAGGATGGGCTGTGCGGGCTGCAGGGGAGGACCTCAGGACTGTGGCTGGGCTCCATCTCAGATGGATATTCCTGCAGCTCCTCAGGGGGAGGCAAAGCCCAGGTGGGCAGTGTGGTGCCACAGCAGAGCTGAGCCCCAAGGTCCTGGCATCCCCTACATCCGAACATCTTCCCTTGGGTGAGACCTGAGCGTGTCCTCAGGCTCCCCACTGCTCTTCCCTAATTGCTGCTGCCTGCCAAGAGCCTCTGCAGGCAGAGGTCGCTCCTCCATCCCAGTTTATCCTATGATGTTTTCGATCCCAGTCCATCCTGACACCACCACCTGCCATCACGAGTCCTTCCCCACGTCTCTGGTGTGGCAGCAGGGCTGGGCAGAGGAGGACACTGCGGTACCAACCGTACTCTGCCCCACAGCACACCGCGAGGTCCCGCTCTCCATGGCACTAAGGAAGGGTTGGCAGACCTGGGGCAGCTGCTGCTCAGCCCCCCAAAACGCTTCCTGTCAGCCTCACGAGCCACCGCTCCCGCTGGTACCTACAGCACAGAGGATCCTGCGGGAAGCACCGTGAGCCCGGCTCAGCTGCACGGGAGGAACACCGGTGCCCGCGCCCTGGGGCCAGATGTGCGCCTCACCGAGGCTGACACGGTACATCTGGTCTGGGTTTTGGTTTCCATCGTGGAGTTTACCACATCCCCCCCAGCCGGCTGGAGGCGAGGAGGCGAACATCTGGAAGCAATCGTGGCTGTCACGCTTCAAGGAGATACTGCACCACAGAGAGGAGAACCCGATCCCTCACCCCAGCAGCCTCCTCCCGCCCTCAGCCCCAGCAGATGAGCAGAGAACCAGCATCCCGCCACGAGCCGGATCCTGCCGGGTCCTGAGCCCCTCCCAGGAAGGGCAACGCCCGGCACCAGCGTGTCATTGGGAAGAGGCTGAGCCCCGCGGTGAGGTGCCAGCCCAGGCTGGAGACACCCCCAGCTCTGTGCCAGAGCAGGAGGGATGCTGGATGGGAAAGCTCTGGAGGGATTTGGCTCTCTACTATGGAAATGGGCTGAGGGCTGGGGTTTTTCAGCCTGGAGAAGAGAAGGTTCCCAGGAGATCTTAGAACCCGTTTCAGTACCACAGGTGTCCAGAGAAGCTGTGGCTGYCCCATCCCTGGAAGTGTTCAAGGCCAGATTGGTTGGGGATTGGAGCAACCTGGGATAGTGGAAGGTGTCCCCCGGCAGGGGGTGGAACTCGATGGTCTTTAAGGTCTGTCCCAACCCAAAACATTTCAGGATTCTATGATTTCCTCACTGTGGCCGGGCATCTTCGGGASCCTAGCAGAGCCATGCACCCTCTCCATGTTTGTAAACACTCTGCCACGCCAGCAAACCCCACACTGCACTGGTTTCCTCTGTGTCCACCCACCACTGCCCGAGCACGGGGTGCTTTTCCATTTAATTAAGTGCCCCGTGTTTTCTATAGCTCACCAGGGCTCAGGAGCACCATCACTGCAGAGCGTTTCTGGCAGGGAAGGAGCCCTTGTTCCTTTATGATATGGAATAGTTTCAGCATTAGTTATTTCAAAATCATTGTGGTTTATGAGCAACCTGACAATTCAGCAAAGGCAGGAGGCCTGGGTCTGTACCAGGCACTAATAAAACCTTGAGAAGAGCTGTAAGCCCATGCTGGCAGCTGCCGGGGGAGGAAGGGGGATTGCTCGAGGGCACCTCCGCTCCTGCCTCCTCCCAATGCAGGCAGCAGCAACCGTGCTTCCCTCTGTAGAAGGGTTGATAACCCAGGCCAGTCTCCTGGCAGCAGTGAGCTCGTCCTCATCCCACTCTCACCCCATCCATCTCCCAAAGCGTCTCTAGGTACCATCCTGCAACTGTAGGAGCACAAAGAAGCAGGAGCCTCCTCAAAATGCCCAAATGGGGCACAGAAGCATCTAAATAGCATCCAATGTTGCTGCGCTGTCAGGGACTGGACTGGTGAGGATCCAGCATGAGGTCACAGCCCAGTTCTCAGGAGCCCCCACAGCGCTGTCTGCAGCAGGGATGGACCATCCTGCCACTGGGGCTGCTGGTCTGGAGTGGGAGGGTTTGGGAGGAGAAGATAAATAGACATGGTACATAGGAACAACAAGTGCTTTGTGAAAGCCACGAAGAAATAACGAATGGATTAAAATAGAGGATCTATTTTTGGAAGGCTTGGCACAAGATCTGACCCAGAAAGCCACCTGCAAACCCAGCCAGCGCCACTTCCCTGTGCTAAGAGCCGGAGCTGTGCACCAAAGGCTGAGGGATCCCTGTCCTGCTGCAAGCAAAGTGCTTGGAGGGGCCGGGAAGCACCACTTAGAGCTGCCCCTGCTCCAGGCAGCACCTGGGGGGGTTCCTGGCTGCAAGAGCCCAAGGGACTCCCAGGGAGAGCGAGGGTAGCTTGGAAAGGCTCAAGGGACACAAGGGCTGAGGAAACAGGCTCTGTACTGTTTGCATGCTGGATCTAGTTACAGGCCAGGTCAATAAAAGAACTGAATTTAGATTTTTATGGCTGAAATAATTGCTGCTGGCATGCCAAGGACTCGTTAGCAGGGCAGCAGGTGAGGCTGTGGCTGGGGTCTGCAGCCCCCCGGGCTGGGCAGCACTTGCTGCTCTTTTGCTCCCCCCAGTATTTCTGAGAGGGAAACTGGAGTCAGTGGCACAAGTGTGGATGACCCAGGCAAGCCATGGCCACCAGTCCCTTGACCACGCAGCACCCAGCCTTCCTCTCACATCTTCTCCTCACTTTTACCCTGAAAACCTTCTTTGTCATGGAAAGTTCCCCAGGCAGCAGATGTGGGGCTGGGGCCAGGCACAGAGGCAGCAGGGTCCTTTCGCTCCCCAGTGCCTGGACGTGGCGGGGAGCAGGGTGTGCCTTGCGCTTACACTGGCCGTAAAAGCAGACGGGGCTCACGCTGCAGTCAGGCACAGCAGCGAGCGTCTCCTCCCTGCAAACAGAGTGAGATGATTAATTAAACTGCGAGGCTGCTGCCAACAGAGAGAATGGGGCTCAGGTGGTTAATTGAACTAAGGCTGCAAATCCAGCCAGAGAGTTTCTGCCCATGGTCATGCACACATCTGCTCTGTTAAGGTTGAAGAGATAAAGGCATGAGCGGTGCAAGGATGAAGGAATTCCATGAGAGTCCCCATGGCAGCCCTTCTGTTGCCTGGCACCCTTCACCCAAGGGACGCACAAGGCAAGGCCAGAACTCCACAGGGACATGGACATCCCCGGAAATTCCTCCTCCCCTGTGGAAACCCAGCAATGCACTCTGATAACCATCACCTCACTCAGCAGAGCCTGCAGCACTGCTAAGGGGGGCTCTGCTCCCACCCCTGCAACAAGGTCACATTAAAACTGCTCAAGTGCTGGGCGGAGCTGTTCAACCCAAAACTGGTGGGATGGTGTGTGTGACACCCAGTGTCAGCTGCTGCAGCTCCCGCCTGCATCTTGGTGAATCCAGTGCTCACCCACACTTGGCGGACTGCGAGGAGAGGAGTGGCACCGGCAAGGTCGCTTCAGGGCTGGATCCCTCCTCTCCCTCCCCAAACATCTGTGCAGATGTTAACAGGCGTGGCATGGCTCGATTTTCGATATGAAAGGCGAAGGGTTAGAGTTGAGCTCTTGGGTAAGCGACACCGAGAAAGTCAAAGTTTAATTGGCATTCCTGCCCGGGATGAAAGGCCGTGGCTGCCGGTGCCGGCACGGGCGGAGCAGGGCCATTGGTCACGGGCTGTAAAGGCCACACACAGGCGGCACTAGGGCAGGGCTCCCCTCCCCAGGGGAGCCTCAGCACTCTCGCCTTGGCCTCTCCCTCTCCACATGCCTCATGCAGGGGCAGTGGTGCTGGGGAACATCCCTGCCCAGGCATGGGCCCGCCACAGCCGTTGGTCCCCAGTGCCGAGAGGCTCCGAGGTCTGATCAGTGCTGCTCCCATCCCTGTCCTTGCCTGCCCCAGGGGCTGGATCCCTCTGTAAACCAGGGGATCCCTCTGTAAACCAGCAGAACCCCTCTCTGCTGAACGCCCCACGCCTCTTTGCCGCTGCTTTTCCAGTTTGCAAAGAGCCAAGGGAGTTCAGGCATGACCCTCAAACATCCATGAACAGAACGAGGTCGCGTCACCTGCGCTGCTGAAGGGCTCCGCGTGCTGGGGGGGTCATGTGGGAACCACAGCAAGGGGCACATTTGCCAGACTTCCCAAACTGCCTGAAAACAGTCATTCCACTAAAGGAAAGGTCTGGCAGATGCAAGTCAGTAATTTCACTTCTGATGTAAGTTGTTTGCAGCGCCGATGTGGCGGGGAGGGAGCTCAGATGATGGTTCCCATTAGTAAGGGAGCCCCTCGCCTTGCTCCAAGCCCTTCCCACTTTAAATGCCTCACTGGGAAAATGGAGCCACTACCCTCGGCTACAGCCTCAATCTCTTTCAACTGCTGCATTGTAGGAGAGCTCCAGGCCCCAAGGGAGCTGCTCCAACTTGTTTTGGGCTTCTCAGAGGAATTGAAGCAAATGGAGAAACATCTTATTACATTGATAGAGACACATGGATGTTCCTCCCTAGTTATTTTTCCACAGCTCCTTTGACAGCCCTGTAAGAATCCTCTCAGGAAGGGGACACCGGGCCAGGAAGGATGAGGTGGTGATGGGGACTAGCCCCACGTGCAGCCCAGAGTGCCCTGAGAGGAGGAAATGCTGTATGTCAGTGCCCGTGGACGGGGAACACTGGCTTTATCTCTGACACTGCTGTGTAAAAATCATTAAAAACTCCTATCAAATACAAGCTTTTTGTGCAAATACAGTGGATCCCCTTGCTCTCCCTCTTTCCCTCCTGCACTGCACCATGCGTTCCCATAGGATCACTGCAATTTCCACTGCAGTTAATGCTCCATTGCTGGCTCTGCTGGGACGCAGCTGCCTGCCCGTGCTCACTGTCCCCTCCTGCCCCTCTGCTTCTCTCCCAGCCTCCATCCCTGCCCAGGACCATGGCAACGGCCATGACGTCTCCCGCACCTCGACGGTGATTTGATTACGTGGGCTGAGAAAGTTCCTGTTGGAGCAGAAATGGATCTAATTATTGACGCTGACAGCGGTGCGGGCTCAAGGTGCCAGTGTGGAGGGGGTGGCCAGGCAGTATGTGCTCAGCCATGTCCACCAGCTCTGCTCTGAGCACAAGGTCAGGTGCAGAGCTGAGAAAAATTCAGTCTTGGGGCCTGGGCTGCTTCTTCTCCATTCCTATGCTCCATGGTCCGGCAAAGGCACCCCACGGCCCCGCTCTGGAGCAGCGAGTTGGAGCCAGCACAGAGGGTGGCCGTGGGTGTGGGAGGATGAGCCCCCCACGCTGCAGCTCCTCTTTCAAAGAGCTTTGGATGAGAATTTTCGTTCCCTTCTTCCTTCAATTTCAATGAAACTGCAATTTTTATGCAGAAAAAAAGCCTTGAAAAAACAGTCTTTTGGCATGTTTTTGAGGCAAAAATCCCCTTTTTCTTGGAAAACAGGCCAAAGCCTAGCCCATATTCCTTGGAAATGGGCCTTGTTCTACTTGAAAAACGTCCCGATTTTTTGATGGAAAATTGGAAAATAGACCCAGGTTGGCTCTAGGAGAATGTGGTGTTGCAGCAAAACTTTCCACGAAAATGATCTGGAATCTGCTCAGAGCGAAAACCCTCGAAAGTAGAATTTCACCCACCCAGCCCAGGACTGTCCTGGCAGAGATACTGTGCCACCAGTAGGACCATCCTGACAGGATGCTATGCCACTGGCAGGATTGTCTCGACAGGGATGCTGTGCCCCCAGAAGCTGGGGTAGCTTCCATTGCTGCTCCAAGCACTTTGCTGTGGACTGGAGGAAGTGCAGATCCCCTCAACCACGGCTGTTTGTTTTTTCCAACCCAATATGAGAAAAGAGTCTCCCCCCTCTCCCCTCCAATACCCTGTAATGCGATTCTGGCAGGGCATGTTACCCAATAGGATTTCTATTAAAATGTGATTTCCTTCTGCTTATAATTTCATTATAAGGCATTTGTGTAGAACATCGACCCCACAGGTAATATATGGGCAGGGGAGCGAGAGTAGAGAGCACGGATGATTTCTAATGGAGGCTGCAAGCAGACATGAAACAATCAAGGCTGGGTACAACCGCCATCATTTACTGGTGCCTGACATGGGGAAATACTTCATCGAGGGGTTATTGCCATTTAACACATCTTTCACTTCTCCCATCTTTCCTGAATGAAGTGCCCAGCCGTCCTATCTGTCTTCGGGTGGGATCTGTCAGCGCCGCTGCTGCTCCTGTTGCGCTGGCGGCAGCGCAGGGCTGACCTGAGCCACAGCCCCYGCGCCCAGGGGAGCAGGGATCTCCTTTATTTATCAGCACTCGAGGTGTTCCATAGAAATGCACTCAGGGACACAGCAGTGAGGAGCAAACTGGCATGTTCACCTCGATCCCCACCCATCTCCCCCAGACTTCTGCAGACTACATTTGTATTGCCTCCCCTCTCCCTGCCTGCAGACACCTGGCATGGGGGGCTAGGGCCGGCTGTGCTGGAACTCCAACCCCTCCCCATTGCCTCAAACTCATCTAAGACTAAACCAAACTCAGAGGGCATGCTGAAATGCAGTTTTCAAGGGCAAAACAGCAGGAAAAAGGTGTTTTTACCCCTTGCAGCAGTCTGGGGGTGGTGGCAGCCCCATCTCGAGTCCCGGACAGACGATGCTCAGCCCAGCGATGCCACTTGGCATTCCTCCCACACCCGAGGAATAAACACCGCTTTGTTTTAACCCCCCTCGCTGCACAGACAAGAAGCACTCAGAGGCTTTCATAAGCTCATCTGCATAATAATGCTGGAGAATTCCTATCTGGAGTGATCGGAGTGTCAAAACCCGGGATCCAGCCGTGAATTACGGGGAGGAAGCGTCGCAGGGAAAATGACACCGGTGCGGGAGGGAGTGGGGCTGGCTGAGGGCTGCTCCCGGGCCACGTGCTTTTAAACAAATGTCGGAGCAAGAGCAGGGCGAGTGGAAAGCGAGGAGAAAATCTGGGAGTGCAGGCAGGATGCGTGCTGCTGATGGAGCCTTGTCCTCTGAATCTTGAGCAGGATCTGCAGGATTCACAGCGTGCTCCATGGCTGGGAAGCTACGGCATCACCAGAGAGCCCTGAAGCCCCATGCTGGGATGGGGCCGTGGTGCCACCCATGCACCAACATTCCCCGCATTCGGGGGGCTCAGGACCTCCCCACCGCACTGCTGGCTCGTGGGAATAGAGGCCACACACCAGATGGGTGATTTCTAGGGAAATTCTGATTTATGAGCAGCAAAACCTGCTAACACCATCACTCTCCAACGAGGGAGCCGTGTTTTCTCTGGCATCTCTAGGAACAGGGGTTGCTTTGAGCTGAAGCCTTCCTGAGCCCTCCGGGTGTGAGGCTGGGCGGTGATAACTTACGCAAACACACGCTGTTACCCGGCAGCTGAATTCAGCAGAAATCACGAACTCTGGCTTTGCAAGAAAAACAAAGGCGGTGAAATGAGGCTGGGCAAATGGAACAAAAGCCCTTTCCTAACTTGGATGATAGCAGAAAGACGGGCAGCGTTGCACAGGCTGCGGGAAGTGCACGAACCTTCCGGCAAATGGGGCTTGCCAGGAGCAGGGGCACCCAGCAGGCGCTGCCGAGAGCTCCCGCAGCCCTTCCCCACAACCCTTCCTCTCCACAGCCCTTCCAAAGGGTTCCTTGGCAGGAGGGGGAGATCAAGCATGCAGCTATTGATTTATTCCAGTTATTTTAACAGATTACTGGAAAGCATAAAGAAGGCAGCCGGGCAGTGCTGGGCTCAGCTGGCAGAGCGTTTCCTCCTGACGGCTCCGCCGCTGCCGAACGATTGCTCCCCGCGGACCTGCGCAGCCAAGAAGTCCCTGGCTGGTGGCAGCAGTTGGCCTCTCCACACCAGCCCTCCACGCTGGGGAGGCATTTCTGTTCTAAGCCGGCTGCTGCATCCTCTGGCAGCATCCAATTGTTGTTTGGGAATTTTCCCTCCGCCCCCGCTGGGTTTCACAGACATTTTGCTGGGCAGGCGGCGCTCAGGAGGGAGTTCTGGGCAGCGCAATTCACCTGCAGCAAAACCCGAGAGGTTCCGGCAGGGGGGGAGTCTGCGGGGCAGGGATGCTGGGGGAAGGGGCACCCGAGCACAAACCAGCCCTGCGGGCGCTCACGTCCCCTGCAGCAACCCTGAGAGATGCCCTGGGGAGCGGAGAGACTCCTGCAGAGCCGAGGCTGCGTGTCAGGGTGCCTCCGGACGCCAGGACGATCCCCCTCTGGGACGGGTCATGTGCCGGAGTCACTCGCAGCCTCTCACAGCCACCTTTTGTCGCCTTTCCGTCCTACTACATATTTATCAGCCTCATTTGCATGACCTTTGCATGAGTCACTGGGCCGGTTGCTGCGAAGTGTCTCTCTTGAAGACAAGCTGAAGTATTCATCTCCATAATTCTGCCGGCATTTTGACTTCCCAGGACAGAGCCTTTGTTTTATGCTATTGCCAGCAAATTCCTGGTCGGGTGGGCTCAGGTTTCCAGTGCGCCATTAGCACACAGCCGTTCCCATCCAGAGCTCCAGAGAATTTCCCTCTCTCCTTCCAACTCCAAACAGCAGCAGCCCAGATCCTGTTGGGAATCCTGCATCTTATTTAGATGCCTGAACACAGTTGGGATGAAAACCTTTTTTAAAAACTCTGGGGCCGAGGCTCTGCAGGCTCTGCCACCACGGCTCAGAGCTGTGGTCATTACTCACCCAGGCGCTTTAACCGAAAAGCTCCTTTTCCAACTTCTCRCAGCTCCATTGAGTGAGAGGAAATATACTTTTGATTCCAGACCCAAATTAGGCCTCAGGAAAGGAGGTGCTCACCGAAGGGTCCCAGCATCAATCCCAGCTTTGGCAGGGTTCAGTTGTGGTTCCCAAGATGGTGCTGAGGAGGGAGGAGGATCCACCCCCCCCACAATAGCCCCACTGATGTTTCGAGTGGGGATGGGGGAAAGACTCACATCACATGGGCCAGAAAAGGCAGGAGGTGGTTTATAAAAATTTTCCATTTCTTGGTGTGAGGCAGCCATTTCTGTATCATATTCCCAAAATCATCTTCCACAGCACTGGTGGGACAGAGCCCTGGGGGGCCAGAGTGGGCAGTGAGTGAAGGAGCCTGGGATGAGGACCCCAGGTCAGGGCAATTGATTTCACAATCCTGGAAAAGCAAAAACCCCACAGCAACAATCTCATCGGATGTTCCTGCAAATACATCCGTGTCCATTAGCCTGCTCAGTGGGTCGGCTGCCTGGAGTGCTGGCTGAGTGCTCCCGCCTGGATCGATGCTCCCCGGCTTTATAAATCCACTAATCACTCTGATTTATAGGTAACGTGTCTCAGTGGCACCCGGAAGCCTGTGCTTGTTCCGAGGGGAGGGTTTGAACCTTTCTTGCTTTTTAGTACTTTTGGTTTGGCTGCTGTGGCTGGTGGCTGCCCCCAGTCCTTCCGTGCCTTCATGAAGTTTGCTGGAGTGGATTGCTGGGGGCTGGGGACGCAGATGGCTACCAGCTCCTGGGGAGGGGATTCTATGAATTTTGGGAGTCAGGGCTATCTCCAGCACCATGGCAGCTCTAAAGTACAATATCTGTGTGGTAATCGCACTCTTGAGCCCATCCTCTGCCCAGCAACGGCTCTGTTATCTAAAGGGTTTGGCTCATAGAAGCAGGTCTGGCTGCTCTGCAGTGTCCCGGGACTAAGGGGTCTCAGAGTCGCATCCCAGCCAAGCCAGGAAGCTGAGAAATCCCTCCCTGCCCGTTCTAGGGAGCTGCAGCACAGGCAAGGGCCCCTCCAGGAACGAACAACGTCACCCCACTGGGCAGTGGAAGTGGGAGCAGCATCACTGGATCTGGGGCATCTCCCTGGAGTGCTGAGGAGCATCTCCACGGAGTGTCGGGAAGAATCGCCATGGGGTGCTGGGAAGCATCTCCACGGGATACTCATCTCCACAGGGTGCTGCCTGCAGCCTGATGAGCCCAGGCAGGGCCCCGTTGCAGCCGTGCAGAGCACGGCCTGTTCAGCTAATCAAAAGGAGCTGAAGTGCAGCCCTGATTGCAGTGAGTAAGTGTCTCTGTGGGCAGCAAATGCCAGGCACTGGAGAGCTCTTCAATCACACCACAAATAGATGGCACAGCCAGAGCCAGCAGCCAGGAGCACTTGGGGGTTGCCTGGGGACCAGCGCATGCTTGTGAGAGTGAGGATGATGAGGGAGGAGGGAGAGACAGCAGTAACTCAATCTCTGGGTGTTGTGGGGGGCTGTAGGAGACCCATCAGCCAAGTTTGGACACATTGACCTTGCGGTGCTTCCAGTCTTCAAGTCTTTGAATCCAGAGACTTTAATTGTTTTCAAAGAATTTCCTGTATTTAAGGAGAGAGCTGCTCTGGAGTGCTTCCCTGGATGCTTTACTCATGTCCTGTAAATAATGCATTAGTTTGCACTTACAGGAGTGAAAACAGCCTGGGTTTGTGTTACTGCCGGGGCTGCTGAGCCGGCGGCTGCTCCCACTGCAGCGGCTCCTGCAGACAGAGCACGGCATCCCCCCTCCCCCCGGCTCCTTCCTCCCCACAAACTCCACTCTTCATTCTTAACTTCCCTTTTCCTATTTAATGAGTTGGTAAGCACAGGGATGATGCCTGTCTCAGAGTGCCCTGTGCATTAGCCAGAGATGATCCCATTAGGAGCAGTCTAGCGAGCCTGGCTGGATACATCCCATCCTGTCCGGGGCTGTTGGCCAGCGCCGCAGAGCTGCAGGGTCCTGCGGGACCCCCTGCCTTCTCCCAGGGGTTGAAAGCTCTCCTGGAGCAGTGCAGGCAGCCCCACAACACGGAGCATGGTGGTTCATGCCAGCCCTTTCCTGGGATGGATCTGCACACCCCTGCTCTGCCACACTCCAAGCAACTCTGCCAATGCTCTGCAAAACATAGAGAGCTTCACCTGGGAGATGGACAAGTTCCCAGAAGTGTGGGTCATGCTCCAGGGAAAACAGAGTGTTTTCAGCTGTCTGCTGGTGAGACAAAGCAGAGAAGGGAAAACAGGTTCTGCTGTTGGAACCCACGACCTTCTGGTCCAGAGATCAGAATGCAACAGCTCATCAGCTCCCAACTGCCAGAGACACAGCAGGTACTGGGGTGTCACAGCGACACAGCGCCACTGTTCAATAATTCATCAGAAAAGGCCAAACAGAGGCAAGCGATGGGAGCAGCCCCGTGGTGGGAATACGTGAGCAGCCTCTGGAGTGCCAGGCTGCTGCGCGGTCCCCGCTCCACAGCGAGTGCTGCTGGCAAGAGCTGCTCGGAAAACTTTGGGTGGCTTCACTTCCAAATAACACGCCTGTTGATTTTCCCTCTGTCCCTCCTGCAACTTTTGTGACATCATTTTCCCTTTATATCCCTCTTTCCCTTCTCTATTTCAGACCAGGGTAGGAAGGAGAACAGCAGGACCTCCCCCAGCACAGCTCACATGCCCGGTGCCTCCCTGGAACCCTGGAGAACTCCAGGGGAGGCTGAGCCAGCCTTGCCACAGCCCGGCTGCTGTGGGGCATCCCTTGCCTCGCTCAGTGTTTGGGGGGCCCTGAGCAGAGGCTGCCGCCCGGGTGGGGGGTGCGGGTCCCCGCAGCCCGTGCCAGCCCCGCGCGGCCGGGCCGCACCTCCGCTCCGCAGCCAAGTGACGCCGCGCCCGGAGCTCGCCACGGGGCCGGGCTGGCAGGTTCCTGGCKCCCATCCTGCAGGTTAAATCTGTTCCCAGCCACAAATTAGACATGTCTGTTGAGTTAATCTTAAATTACAGTGCAGGGCGGCCCTTATAATTAGGAGCTTTGCTCTGGAAGCACATCCCTGCATGAACGCCCTGTGCACGCTTCCTCCTCCCGGGGGCAAATCAAGGCAGAGGGGCCCCATCCTGCCCACAGAACCCCTGGAGGATCCAGCTGCGATCACTGGTGGGAGGGAAGGTGGCATCATGTGATACTGCCCCGCACTTCACGCCAGATTTCAGCCCAGACCAACCCCAGTTCCAGCTCTACAAGCCTGAGACACAGGAGCAGCCAAACGGGGATTTAACCCAAGCCCCAGCCCTAAGCCCTCAGCTCCTCATGACGGGTCAGGCTGTGCCAGGACTCCCATCAAAGGCACCACTGTGTGCCATGGAGAGGGTGGCAGTGCTGGGTGCCCTCCGTACCCCAGAGCCCGCTGGCAGCTACGCAGCACATCCAGCCCTGCTCCAGCACTGCTGCCTGGGCAGCTGTGCCAGGAATGGGTTTGGCTGCTTCCCCCTGGAGCTGCCAGAGTCTGGAGCCAAGTGGCAGCTTCCCAGGTGCCCAGGCAGATGCAGCATCTGCAGGGACGAGCTTGGCATCACTGGAGCCTTTGTCCTAATGAAGGAACAACCAAAGCACCCAGATTAGGAGGAAACCAGGGGCTGCTACCCGGGCCTGAATTGAGTGGGAAAGGGAGAGGGGTGGCAGGTTGCTCCTGGAACTATGGGTCCCATCACAGCGGGATGAGGCACAGCAGCAGCAGCAGGAAGCCACCAGGATGTTCCCACACAGATCTGGCCTTTGGGTCAAAACAAACCCAGGCAGAACATCTGCAGATTTTTTTACTGAAACTTCACATTCTCTCCCACAGATAAAATTTCACTTTCTGGTTTGTTGTTTTTTAACCAGAATAACCTAAAACATTTCAGAAATGTGCTCCATGGCCCAGCCCCAGATGCCTCCCAGCACCCTCACTCCAGCAGCCCCAGCCCCAGCCCGCTCCTCCCCACTGTGTCCCGCCGTGCCGACGCAACTGCAGCCCGCTGTGGCTGGAGAGCACCGGACATGCCCCTGGGCAGTCCCCTCCTGCCCAACTAATATTTCCGTGGTCTGCCAATGGAGAGCCAAACCGCTCCCCTCTTCCCACTGCCGTTGGTTTCGGCACTGCTGCCAGAGCCCCGCTGGATCCAGCACAGGGCTCGCAGCAGCCGAGTGCCTGCGCCGGGCAGGACATCCCTGYGGAGCCAGAGCTGCTCCATGGCCTGCRCAGCACTGGGGCCCTTGGTGCAGTGCTGTCACTGGTTTAATTCCATCTCCCCAGTCTTCCCAGTCCCTCTGCCAGTCCTATGCTGGGCATTCCCATTGTCGCTCCAGCTGCCAGCACTGCAGGTCCCTGCTCTTCCCAAGCCTGGGAGGAACCCCCACCCTCTGCATCTTTATATAACCTGGGGTCCAATGCCACCAGGCAGCAGCCAGATGCCTCCAGGTTGTCATACCAGATGTAAACTTGGGCCATTGTCCCTCTAGAAGGTTGGTCACCTAAAATACCCACTGTGTTTTCCTTTAGTTTGTAATTGGTGCATATAAATATGTATATACAGAAACACAGTGAGCAAGTCACTATTTAAAGCCTGGGCAAGGAGGAGAACCAGTGCCGAGCCTGGCTTTTAGGAATGGGACACAGGTGCAAGCCGAGGACATGGCCCCAGCCCATTGGCTGCATGCCAGGGCCATGGACCTGTCACCCTGGAGCATACACAAGGCTTGGAGGAGTTTAAATAACCACTGGCAGTGGGGTGAAGTAGCCAAATCTGGCTCTGTGCAGCTGTGGGTAATCCCTTCCCCTGGCTCCCCTCTCCTCTGCATCTTATGGGATCCCCCCGAGGAGCACAGCCGCACCCCTCAGCACTGAACCTGGGAATGTTCAGTGTTAATGAGCGCTGGATGCCAGGATGGGGGCGCCACAGGGGCCCCTGTTCTGCTCTCACACCTGGGCACAAAGACAGGACTGTGCCAGATCCCCCTCCCACCAGCTGAGCTCCCTCCTCATTCTCCCCGGGAATTTGCGCAACAGAAGCCCCGGCTGTGCCGTGCGGGAAGCAGCAGAGCAAGTCCAGAGGCTCCGCTCCAGCCCAAGCACAAACCACCTCCTGCCAGCGCGGATGCCGCGGCTCCGGGGGTTTGTGCTTCCTCCCCACCACGGATTGAGTCAGCCCTTCCTAAGGGCACCGGGAGCAACAGCCTCTGCCAGCCACTCTGCGTGAAGCCACTGAGCTTCCCTTCGGTCCCACCCGACCCCCGATGCCCCAAGTGACCCTGGACACTGCATCAGCCATCCTTGTGTCAGGGATCCCGTCCTGAAGGGGCTCCTCCGGCTGGCGGAGGCAGTGACGGGGACCCCCTGCCCCCAGGCCAGCTGGGAACCGAGGACAAGGAGTGGCGATGCTGAGTGCCACAGCCAGGGTCCCAGGCGGGCTGCAGCTGACAAGCCTTGCCTATTGCTCCCAGTGCCCGGCTGCAGCGGGGATGTACCTGCCGCGGGCTCGGCCAACTGGCAGGTGACGACGCCGGGGCTTTGTCTCTGCCCTATGATGTTGCCTGTGATTTATAGGTCATTTTACAGCAGCTGTAAAGAGGCTGTAAATTATAGGAGGGGCATAAATTAGCCACGGACCCCTTTACTGGCCATAAAGATCTAAGGCCCACCACAGCTGCCTTTGGAGCTGGCACCCGGGGACATTCCCGAGGACAGCCAGAGGTGTCTTCAGCCAGGCCAGCGAGGCTGTGCCGACTTATTTAGAACAACTCAAATAAATGGGGCCTTTTATTCCAGCAGGGCTGCGGAGCTGGAGTGTGACAGGTGGGGAGGGGCCAGTGCAATGGGGGCAGCCCGGGGGCTCCCTGCCCAGTCCAGACCTTTCCCCCTTTTGTTTTGTTGGGGAGAGCAGTCACCACATCCCCCCAGGGGGTCTTGGCGCCGGGACCCCCGGCCCAGCCCCAGGAGGGTTTGGTGGTCCAGCCTAGCAGCCGTGGCCAAGAGGCAGCAGCAGGACAGGGTGCTTGGACAACGCCTTCAGGCTCACAGGTGGCTCCTTCTCCCACCGGTCAGCACCAGGGTCCCTCCCCTCAGGCCACGTGCCCCCCGTGCCGCGTGCCCCCCGCGTGGAGCCCTCCACGTGCACCAAGCCCCCCGAATTCCTCTGCTGGCTGCCCTGTGCTGGCGGCAGTTGGTGCCCTGTTGTTCTCCGACGTGACCCTGGAGCACAAACAGCTTTGCAGCTCCTCGCCTGTTAATTACATTATGTCTAACGAGCAGGATCAGGCGGAAGGGATTAAACCTTGAGTCTCCTTCTGCAGTCCTGGAGCATAGGAGAGAAAAGCAGCTTTATCCATTCAAAATGGGAGTCACTTTTCACACCAGCTCCAATCCCGGAGCTAATCTCCTTAGTTTGCCCAGTGCACTGACAGCTCCACGCACAGGCAGGGCAGGCAGGATGCTCCTGGCCCCAGCCTCGGGGTCTTCCGTACGTTATCCAGCCTTGGAGCCTGTTGGATGTGCTGGTGGTGCTGGAGCTCTGACAGGGCAAGCAGGAGACCCTGCAAGCCCTGCCGCAGCACTTGGAGTGCTCCAGGGACCCTTTCCATGGCTTCTCTGGTCACCACAGGACAAAACAGCAGTTCTGGGGAATTTCTGGGAGTTGCCGGTGGCTCAGCATTTCCCTTGCCTTGGGCTGCAGCTGCTCACTGCGTGGCAGGAGCATGGGAGGTGCCAGGTTGGGATGAAACCTGTCCCCAGGCACTTCAGGGAAGAGTTTCCAAGCATTGGGGTCCACACACACACAGCATCTGCGGAGCTCCCGGTCCCCAGGACCACCTGAAATCCTGTGGCTGGGCACAGAGTGAGCCCCAGGGCCAAGGAGGGATGAAGATAGGCAGGGAGGCCTACAGAGCAGGCAATACTGCATCTTCAGGCTGGGAATTGCCCAGCTGGAGGGTAGGGATGGTTTTGCCCAGCGACTCTGTCAGGCAGAGCGAGCGCCTCGGGTGGGCACTGGCCTCGGGCTCCTGGACAAGAGAGGTGCATGATTATTCAGCATGAATTTGCCTTTGGTCCTGAGCTGGGGGTCACCGTGTCTGAAGCTCGTGGCGCTGCCGGGACAGGGCTGCAGCGGGTCAGTGGCCGGGCTGACACCCCCGGCAGCAGGGCCACCCCTCCTGTCACCCAGCCTGCGTGACAGGGCGCTTTGCATTCCAACAGGCTGGAGCATCAGCCACGAGCTCCCGGAGCCACTGAGCTCCCTGGGGAAATCATAGAATCAAGGAATCATTTAGGTTGGAAAATACCCTTAGGATCATCAAGTCCAACTGCTAACCCCACACTGATGAGCCACCACCCCATGTCCCCTGTTAAATCTGATCCTCCAGCTGCCCAGCACACTCCCCCTGCATGGGGACAGACCTTGGGGTCTGTCAGGAGCAATAGAGAAAACGTCTGCCCCTCAGCTGGGCATGGGGCTTGACTCCCCAGCGGTGCTCAGGCTTGGTGGCACCTGGTCACACTCCCAGCATGGGGACAGGGCTGCCGGGAGGGTGACAGACACAGCGGCTGCCCGGGCAGCGTGATCAGCTGGGCCTCAGCCCCATGGCACTGTCCCCAGTAGCCGCGGCACCGGGAGGGGTGGGCGCGGCCACCGACCCCCGGCCCAGAGCGCGGCTGTGAGGCAGCAGCAGTAAATCTGGACTCGTTGCTGGAGACCCCAAGGAGAGCATCTGCAGCTTGTTTTCAGCATGAACTCCTGTAAAAAGGGCACCGTGTCTATAAATCCATCACAGGGAAGCTTCCTGGAAACCCAGTTTGGCTTCTGTTCCTCTCATTCCCCATGCTCAGAGCCCCCACGGCTGCAGCATGGAGTCTGGGAAAGGCTGGGAATGCTGAAGGGGCTTCGCACTTCCCACCTCTCAGCGCTCAGAGTGGGAACAGGAGCTCCCACCCTTTGGGCGCTCAGCCCCCCTGCAACAGCTCCCTGTGAGCCAGGAGCCTCTGCCAGGGCCATCCTCCGAGCCAGGCTGTGCCCTGTGTCCTCCAGCATCAGCTAAAACAGGTTCTAAAGCCTCCTTGGCAACCACAGCTCAGGAGCCAAGAGAAGGGTGAATAAAGTCAAAAGCTGGCAGGTGAAAGTACCAGAGGATGCTACTCCCCAGCAAATTAAGCCCAAATGAATTAATCAATGAGTCAAATTTAAAAAGCTTTTAAGCACTTGTGCAGCTCTTGCTCTATAAATACACCATTCACCTGCTCCAGAACTGCTGGGCAGGATAAGACCCTAGGGAGAGCTGGTGACTGTATCGCCTTTACCTGGAGGTGCCCTGCAAAGTCATTCCTTTCCTGGCACTGAGTCCCACTCCCTGCCCACCTGGGGATGCTGCAGAGATCTGGAGGATGCAGGAGAAATTTGGCTATTTGAGAAGCAGGGAGAGGGCAAGAGAATCCCAGCGGTGAGAGGAGCCATTTACAATCTGGAGGGGTGAGAGAGTTTAGGGTCTGTCTGTGGTTTCCTTTGCTTTCCTCCTCCTCCCCCTGTTTCCAGCGTGTGGGAGGCATCTTCGTCCGGCCTCGCCAGTAGCATCAGGCTCATGTGGGTTTGGCAGAGCGAGCGGGCACAGCTCTCTGCCCTGGTCTATAAATACAGAGGCTTCTCCAGGGCTGTCTAGACAGGAAACAGCCCAAGAACTGGGAGAAACACCCCGCATTAAAGGGGACAGGGGCCGTGCTGGGAGCCTGGGAAAACTGGCTACTGAAGTATTCAGAGGTGCCCAGGGAGCATCTCTGGAAGGGGCTGTGGACACCAGGACTTGAAGGTCTTAATGGTCTTTTTTAACTTAATGATTCCATGATACAGCAAGGTCTTGGCCCTGTGTCCACTGGGCTGCTGCCTGCATCCCATTGCCTGCAGCTGCCACAGACCACCCAGAGCTCCTCCTGCCCTCTGTGTCATGTCCTTCAGGGTGCTAGAACTTTTAAAACTGCTCCTTCTTCCCAGGAATGGCAAGGGGGAGAGGCCTGGACCAAGCRCCTCACTTCCAAATCCAGGGGATCCGAGGCTCTGGATGAGCTGGAGGAAGATGGGGAGGCAGTATAATCGTGCCGTGCAGCCACAACCACTCCTCTATCCTGCTCTGGCCTCCCTTCCTCCCAGTCCCTCTGCTTCCCATCCTTATGCTGAGCTTTGCAGAGCAGCTCTAGGGGTGGGATCCACTGGATCCCTCATTCATCAGAGCCTGGGAAGGGCATGAGGACCCAACTGCTTGGGTCCTTCCTTCCAGGCGCTGAACTTGTTTGAGTTTGTTTTGCATTGCTTTCACTTTATACTCTTGCAGGGGAAAGTCCTCGTCCTGATTGTTTTGTCCCCAGCTGTGGCTTTTTTCCCTGTAAATATCCAAGCCGTGCTTGAAAGAAAAAAACAACTCGAGTTAGTGGGGGAGGAATCATGGCCTGTGGGTAATGACACATAATGACAGCCCTTCTCCCACTGGAAGGAGCTGCTGCTGGGCTCCCAAATGACAGCCTGCAGAAAATGCCATTAGTAGATTATCCAAGTGAAGAATCTTTGCAGCAACAAGAAGGTGAAATGCATCTGGCCCTGTGAGGAAGAGCTGCCAGCACCATTCTCAGCCCCAGCCTACACGGGAGTGGGAGAGGCAAATCACTCATTTGCACAGATCTCCGCATCAGCACATGCTGTTCTTCCCCTGGACACTCACAGGGATCCCACCAGTTCCAGGGACCTGTCCCCACAGAGGGGTGGCAGCACCCCATGGATGGGTGCTGCGGGTGCTGCTGGAGGGGTGTGGTAAGTGATAAAGTAGCATGTCCTCATCTGAGGAGATCCCCCAAGTGATTTGTCTTGTGCCTGTATCACTACAAATGCTGTAAAATACTGACATTTTTTATCTGGAGTGTCCTCCCCCTGTGAAGACAAGATAACAGCCTGAGGAGGTGGTTGTTGTTGCTCTGATGGACTTCAGCACCTTTATCTGCCCCTGGAAATCTTTTAGGGCCAATCAAAAGGCAGCAGGAGGATTTCTCAGGGTGGAGAGCCAAGAGGACAGGATGGGCAGTGTCCTGGCCCTGCCCTGGCTCTAGAGACAGTGGCTGTCCTGGGCAGCCATCAGGGTGTCCGGATGTCACTAGGGCAGCTGAGCAGTGTCTGGTCACCAGAGAGACTGTTCGTTCTCCCACTCACAGCCAGCAAACCCAGGGATGGACTGCTACATCCCTGGGTCTCTGAACCTGTCTGGGTGTGCAGGCACTTCCATGGAGCCCGAGCAGCCTCGGCATGAGTGCAACTGATGGGAAGAGCTGGAGGTCCCCTGGGACAGCTTATCAAATATCCCAGCCCCGCGAGCAAGCCGGGTTGGAACAGCATGACATTCATACAGCAGCTCAGCCTCAATGCCAGAGGGGCAATGTCAAACAAACATAATTAATTTCCCTCTGCAAATCAATCGGGGGCAGAAGTCAAGCTCTCCCTGTACAGGAGACACATTGCRGTGGATAATCATCCTCAACGACGGGTGATCCACACTGCCCTTCCAAGGGCACCTGCTCACCTCCAAGCAAATCAGAGCCTCCCCTCGGGCACAATCTCTGCTCTCTGTGATGGATCGTCAGTGAGTTACTGCTTGCCTGCACTGCCCAGGGCAGTGAGCAGAGCCTGGCAGGACTCTTGGGCACGAGGTTACTGGGATGGATGGCTCAGCCCTTTACCTGGCAGCTCCGGCAGAGTGGGGAAGGCTGAGTCTTTGTGCCGGGAGCACCTGAGGGGATGCAGAGCCCTGGGCATCCTTCACCCCCATCTGTCTTCTGCCTCTGCCTGGGGAGGTGGTGGGTGCCTGTCCTGGAGAGACACTGGTCTGGGGACATGCTGCAGTGCTGGCCTGGCTGCAAGCACCGCTGTGGGACTGCCTGCCCCAGTTGCTGTCTGCAGACAATAAAATATCTTGTGATGTGTTAATGAACCCCTTGGCATGTGACAGTTGCAGGGGAGCAGAGCTCCTGCCTGGCCGGAGGGGTCAGTCCCAGCACTGGGGTCTCAGTGCAGGGACAGGAGGAGCTGCCCTGTCCCGAGCAGAGGCTGCCAGGACTCTCAGCCCTGTGATGGGGCAGGGGCAGAGAGCTTTTATCGGCTGTGATTTAAAATGAGATACTGCACTAATGTCAAGGAAGTGGCAAAAACAGCCGAGCTGGGCGCTTTGGAGGCAGGTGGAAGGGCATTGCTGTTCTGCTCTCCCCGACTGAGCTTGCTCTATCAGCTCCTGCCAGGTCTCCTAAAACTGTGCCTGTGGGTGCCCCGAGCATCTCTGGTCCCGGAGTGCATTCTCACCTCCATAAGGAAGATGACGTTCATAAGGAAGTTTCACAGGCGAAGGCTCCTAAAGGATGTGTTTCCCAGAGGAGCAGCCAAGTCATAGCGGGTGGGAGAGATTATACCCTTGAGATGCAATCGAGGAAGGAAAAAGCCAGTTTAGGTCAATAAGTCTTGGCAGGACACTGGCCCGTGAGAGGGGCTCAAGTTCTCTCCAAGGTGGCAGCAGCAAACCCCATCCATGCATCCCAATCCCACTGCCAGCCTCAGAGCAGAGCACTGGGTTCCTCTCTGTGATTCAGATGTTCCAGATGATGGGAAGTGGTTTGCCAAGGTCGGGCAACGCACCTGGAATCTCTGCAGGGTGCAGAGCAAACCCTGCAGCCAGGACGTGAGGGGAGAGTGGGAAAAGGCAACAGTCAAGTCCTGGGGATTAGGACAAAGGGTGACACGGGCACAGCCTGCCCTTGGTGCTGGCTCCCACCTAGGGACGAACAAGGGTGTCCTGCCTGAGCCCTGGGACCAGGCTGCATCCCCGCGAACACGAGAGCACACATGTGCTTTGCACGGTGGGGCTGGTGCACGTCCCACACGCGTGAGCTGTGCCTGGCCAGGCTGGGAGCCGCCAGCCGGCAGCTGCCTGCCAGGAGCCCTGCACCCTGATGTGCTCCGGCCTTTTCAGGGAGAGATGGAGCTGACAAAGTCTTTGTCAGTCAGATCTGTCAGGGAAAGCTCTTTGTTCTTCAGCATTTGCTCTTGCCTCCCCCTCTCCAAACCTAAACTAGATGCATCTGCTTTTGTTTTCTAAATGCAGAATTAGGGACTGAAAGGAGCCCCTTTGTAGTGGGGAGGAGGGGAGAACTGCAGATCTTTCACGGGGAAGGCAAGGTCAGGGGGGAGCCGCTCTATTGTGCAGGGCCTCTCCTCTGCCGGCTCAGCCCTTTCTGTGCCCCCTCTTCACACTCCGGTTCCCACTGGAACCACTCTGGAGACGTGGGGAAGCCGGCCTGGGAGAACGGGCTGTTCTCCTGGCTGCGGGGATGGCTCAGCTTTGCCTATGCTGGGTTTTGCTGCTTCCGATGCTGCAGCTGGGAGCCGGCATGCGGAGGCAGCAGATGAGGAGGAGGAGGATGAAGGCCACCCCATGGCCTTGGGCTGGTGAGAGGAGGCGGGCAGTCTGACAGCGCTGAGTGTGCAGATGGGCACACGTGGCGCTGGAGGGGCTACTTGTGTGCACACGTGTGACTCCACGCAGGGGCACAGCTGGGATGTGCGTGTCCCGGTGGGAAGGCAGAGGTGGGTGCATGCCTGCAGGTACAGCCCCTGTCTGTGCCCAGTCCTGTGCTGAGGGAGGAAGGGGGAACTTGCAGGAGGCTGTGCAAGCTGCGTGCTCTGGGAGGCATGTCCCAGGGGAGCCGCTCCCCAAATGCCTTTGTTCGTCCTCAGCCAAGACAAAATCCTCAACCAAGACAAAACTCTCCAAGCCCCAGCCTCACAAGCCTCAAAATTGCATCACCAATGTAAATGTGTGTGTGGAAGAGCCCTGCACATCACACCCCTCCTGCCCTGGACCAGGAGAAGGGCAGGGGCCCAGCATAGGCTGGTGATGCCAAGGAACTGCCCCAGCCCCTCCCATCCCGGCAAGTACCAGCAGTGAGCTCTGGCTTGCTCTGTGGTCTCTGCTGCTCCTCAGTCCTAGCCATGCCCCTTGCAGACCCCCACCTGCTCCAGGGGATCATTCCTCTCCCTGTCCATCCTGGAGGACTTGCTCATGCTCCACTTATGCCACCAGATGGTGACAGCTCATGGTCACTTCTGCGCTGAGCCCCGACATGATGCTGAGGCCAAGGATGCAGCCAGATCCTTGAGCCTCCGAGGAGCAGGGGATGGTTTTCCCCATTTTCTGCCATTTCCAAGCACCTTTATTGATAAAGGCCCAGGAACTTGTGTGCTGTTGATGCAGTCATGCAGAAAACCATCCTGAAGACCAGCAGCCACAGATATGCTGTGTGTCCATCGCGAGGAGTTATGGTGCAGCCCTGTGAAGTCTGTTTTGGGGCCAGCATAGAAAAGTCTGGACAGAAGCCAAAAAAGGGTCACAGATAGCAGGGTCCAGCAAGTGTGGGTTCCCCAGCAGCCTTGGCATCATCAGCCCAAAGCTCCAGGAGCTTCCCTGCCAGGAAGGCAGGGCTGGGGATGGGCAACTGCACCCTAAATGTGTATTGGGTGATTTGTGCTTGTGTAGGGCTGGGGTTGGCTCTGCCATCATTGAAACGCCCCCCATCTACAGCTTGCTGGGAGAAAAACGTCCCAGTAGGTGTATTATCTTTCCACCTTCTCCCTGTCCACAAATCTGTCATGCTGAAAAGGAAATATTCCATGGGTCTTGGCATGGGAAGCTGAACAGTTGCCTGAAGCAGGAGGAGGCTGCTCCTGGGGATGGATGCCCAGCATTTGGTTCAAATCTAGCACTGGTGACTGACAGGGCTAATTCAGCCTGTCCTCTTCCCTCTCATAACTTAATCACTTACACATTGCCTCGGCAGGTCCTTCACTGCTGACTGGAGATATCTTCATCCTGGGATGCCCTGACTTGGACTCGGGGCTGCTCCCATAGTGCTTCCTGCACGGAGCCTGAATGCCCTGCACCACCCATGTTAGTCCAAGCCAGTCCAGCTTTGGGGGAGCTCATCTGAGTGCCCAAACTGAGGCTCTGTGACCTGGACTTCCATTCGGGGGAGAACAGAAGCCAGGCTGGGCTCACTAGTGTGACAATATCCCACCTTGCCCTTTGGCTTGGGGACCAAGTGTGGTCCCAGCTGAGACCAAGCAGAGCTGTAGAGAGTTTTGGGAAGTTCTGTGGTAGAGCTGCCGTGCTCCTGCACCAGAGCTCAGTGAAAACAATCGGGAAGGGCAGCGACTGCAGCAGAGGTGGCTCCTGGGAAGGATTTGGGGCTGGTAACCCTTTAAACATCTGCCCTGGGCCTTGCTCTGCAGAGGGGTCAACTGGGGGGTCCAGGCTGCCCAGAGCTCTGCCCACCCTGCTGCCTGCATCCCACTGCCTGCATCTAGCTGCGTCCATACTGGGTGCTGAACAGGGATAACGGGGGGTCCAGGTGGTCCCCTCGCCCCAGCCTTCACGGAGCGTGAGACTTCCCCAGTGCCAGCGAGAGCAACAGGCTGACAGTGCAGAGGCAAGGGGAGAATCCCGGCCAGCATCCCTGCGGCACGGCGAGCGCAGCCTGCGCTGCCTTCGGGGCGACCACCGCCCGAAAAACCCCGGGGGGACGTCCGGGAACCCACCGCCGGGAGGACGCCAGGGTGTCCGGGGTTGGGGGGCGGTCCGGCCGTGACTACAAGCCCCATCAGGCCGCTGAGGAGGAGGAGGAGGGCGGAGGAAGGCGGAGGAGGAGCCGCGGCTGTCGGCGGGGCGGTGCGGGAGCGGCTTAGTTCGGCGGCGGCGGGCGCTCGGCGGKACGCGGCGGGCGGGCAGCGGCAGCGGCGGCGTCGGGGCGGCCGCGCCTTCGGGAGCGCGTCCGGGAGCGGCTCCGGGAGCGCCTCCCGCCGCCTCCGCCGGCCGGGCCGGACCGGGGCTGCCATGGGGCGGCCGCTGTGAGCGCGGCGGCGGCGGGGCTGCGCCTCTCGCCCCGGCCGGGGCTCCCCTCCATTGTTCAAGGGAGCGGCGGCACCGCGCCGCCGCCCGCGGGGCTCCGGTGAGTAACGGCCGCCGCGCTCCGCCGGCGGGGCGGCACCGGCACCGGGACCGCGGGGCGTCGCTTTGTGCTCCGCGGGGCTGGCGCGAGGGGCTCGATCGGGGGACGGGGACGCTCGATCCGTCGCGGCCGAACCCCCCCGCGGTGCGCCTCGTTGCCCTGGCGGGGCGGCTCGACGGCGGCACCGGGGCGGGGGGGCTCTGGTTTGAGGAGCCTGGGGGTTTGCGGTTGCCGGGGCCGTCCGGTGTGCGAGGGTCCGGCGCCCGGGGGCCGCCCGCGGTGTGCAGGCGCTCGGCGGCCGGAGCCGTTCGGCGGGCGGCAGTTTCGGAAGGCGGCACGTCCGAGCCCGTGCATCGACCGAACTGAAGCTGGAACCCCCCCCACAGTCTCGACCCCGAAACCCCTCCCGGTCTCGGGGGAGCCTGGCGGGGGTCGGGGGCCGGTTTCCGAGTCGCTGTCTGGTCCCGTATTCCCGAAAAGTACCTGAGCGGGAGCCTTGCGGCTTCAGAAAAAGATGGAGAAGGAGCTGGATTTGGTTGTGTTTCAGTTTTGGGATCCCGGGGCGTTCAGCCGTCACCGGGAATGGAGGCGCTGGAATAACGCCGTCCCAGAGCTGGTGCTTCCCTTTGTGTGTCCAGTCTGGTGGGGCTCCCGGAGCCGCCGCATCCCAGCGCTGTGCCGGGCTCAGGGAACCGCTCGTCCGCCTGTGGCGAAGGTGTCGGAGTCCAGTGAGACGGCGGCGACACCTGCGATGGCGGGTGACCGCCGGGCCAGTGCGGTGGCCCTCGGCGTCGGGAGGGTTTGATTGCAGAGGGGTTTGGTTGCGGTTTTTGTGGGTCCTGGGGCCAGGAGCCATGGAGGTGGCCGCTGGCCTCGTGCGAGGACGGAGCAGAGCGTGTCCGTGTTCAGGTGACGCCGAGGAGCTCCACGGCTGCCTCGCCGTTCCTTCTCTGCCCGGATTGCTGAGTTACTGCCCCGTGTCCTGGGTCACTGCTGGCTGGGGCAGCTTCTTCCCCAGCAATGTTTAAACCCAATCAGTTCAGTGAACTCAACGGGGATAAACGGTTGGGCTTGGAGGCTGCCAGGTCCTGGCCAGAGGGGAGCTGGGATTGCATGCAGGCGGAGGTGGTGGTTTGCTCCGGCTGCAGCTCTCCCGGTGCCGACCAGCTAGATGCCAGCACAGAGGAGCAGGGCGCAGGGACAGCCCCCCCCCCCCCGCACAGCCCAGGGACACCACAGGAGTGCGGGCCCTGCAGCCCCCTGCTCTGGCTAGCAGCCATCTTCCCCACTCAGGAGCACTTCCTCCCTTAATCCCTGTGCTGGCTGGCATGCACTGCTGCCTTTTCCTTGTGTTGCTCCAAGAGGATTAAAATAAATCGCCCCTGCCCCGGCAGGGCGCAGGCACGAGTGGTGCCAGGGTGAGGCAGCCAGCGGGAGCAGCGTCTGGGCTTTTCCACACACGAGGTGCCTGCCCTGGCTGTGCAGGAAGGGGCCCGAGTCACTTTCAGGTGTGAACTGGAGCTCACTTTTTATTGACCCACCTAAAAACATAACCAGAGCCAGGAGCCAGATTGCTTCCAGCCCCAGGTGGTGCCCCCCAAGTCCTGGCTGCTGGAAGGGGCCACTCACAGATGCTCGTCCCATCCTGACAATCCACCTTTCTGCCCCTTTGGGGACCTTCTGCTTCTGGGCACAAAGGCAAATGTGGGTCCTTCCCCTCCCAGTGGCTTTCCTTGGATGAGTGGAATGTAGTGAAAGCCCCATCGAGCTCCCTGCCAGGCTGAGTAATGGGCCTCTGGGGACAGCAGACTGGGGTGGTGTCTCAGTGTCCCCATCCTTGACCAGTCTCCTCCCAGAGCGGTCAGGGGGACCAGCCCAGTGTAGATTTTCGGGTACCAATGGTTTTCTGTAGATCTGAAAATCAAGCCTTCAGGTGAGGAGGGATCCCTGAGTGTGAAGATGCTTCTAGAACTGAGGTGGTTTTATGGAGGTTTGTGGGTGATGCTGGGCCTTTCSCTGTCCTTCCTGCCCCGTGTGCCAGGCTCTCCCACTGCCAGATGCCCACAGCTTGGTGCTGGAGATGCCCCCAGTAGCCCTAAGTCCTAGCAGCCAGCTGGGAAGGGTTAACATGCTCTGTATGCTGCACAGTTGGATATTTATTTTTCCAAGCATGTGTCTGCTTTAAGCATTATAGTTTTTCCCTACAGTTCCATTTGCAGTTGTGTTTGCTTTCTATTTCGGCAAATACTTGGTTCCTGACCTGAGCCACGAGTTGGGGCACAGAGCACTGGGCAAGGGAAAGGCTTCGCTCCTGTCACCCACGGATTGTGCCTTTGGCATGTCCTTCTTCCCCAAGGGCACCTGGAGGGCTGTTTGTGTTGAGCCTCAGAGGAAAATGAGTCTCTTTTCATGTATTTGGAGCTGGAGGGCATCTGTGCCAGGCAGGGTGGTCTGCTGGCAGTCACCACCTTCCCAGTGGAGGGATGGGGACCCTGGCTGGGCACAGTCCCCCTCTTCAGGTTCTTGATGTTGTGCAGACCAAAGAGCCGAGCTCGGACTCTTCTCCCTGTTGAATTTGGCCTGTCCCTCTGGTTTTCCTGCCTGCTGTGTTACCCACTGGCTGCTGGCGCCAAGGCAGCCCGGACACTCTGACGTGGTGAATGCCACGGGCCAGCTCTGCCCCGACAGGGGGGCGGAGGCAAAGGAGCCAGAGCCCTCAGCCCCGCAAGCCCATGACAGCAGCCACCCCCCGTCATGTTCAGCAGCATGGGCACACAGGGATCAGATTGGGGCTCCCCTGGAGATGTCACGGCATTACAGGGCTCTGACCCCAGCTGGGCACTCTGCCCCAGCACCAACTTCTGTGCTGGGCACCTCGGATGCATTCCAGGGATGAGCCACAGGACAGGAAAGGGTTTCCCCGCTCAGAACCACTCAGCTCAGAACCATGGGGTGCATCTGCTGTCCGAGTGGGAAGGTCCCGTCTATGCCACGTCCCTGATACAGCTCAGCCCGGTGACTCAGGGGCGTGGGAGACGCGAGGAGTGAAAGTTCAGCCTTCAGGGTCCCTGAGGACAGCGGAGGGACAGGTTGCACGAGGCTCCTCATGGACACACTGGCATGCAAAGGCAGTGTGAGAGCATCTTTCCTGGTGCACAGGGAGCATGTGCCCCTGAAGGCTGCATGGATGGGCACAGGGTTGTCCATCACCACTCCGAAATAGCTCCGTGGGTGTAATGGCCGGTGGTAATTGCAGTCTTGGAGACAAGTCTCTGAGGGGCACTTAGCCCTGGCTCCTCTCTAACTGCTTCCATTTTTAGTAGTTTGAATCCACCCCAGAGCAGAAAATTGCAGTGTGCCGGGGCCATGGGGAGTGGGGATGGTGCCCAGTGCCCGGCAGAAACCAGAGACCCACCCTGCCCGAGCTGCCATCCTCCCAAGCAAATGGTTTCCTGTTGGGATTTATATAAAAGCTGTATAAACACGGAGAAGAGCCATGCTGTTGTTTGCACAGGTAGGAGCACTCTCCCCACTTCCTCACCTCCTTCCTGAGTGGACACCAAGGAGTCACAAGGGCAGATGTCTTGGGGTTCCCCAGTCTCCCCTTTTCCCTTCAGCATCTCTGAGCACTGGGGTTCCCTTGGGTGCTGCTGAACCTGTCCAGGGGGAGCAGGCAGGATGCTGGGATCAGTCTCTGTGGGCAGGATGCATCGTGGTTCTGCTGCCCTCCAGCAAAGCCACGGCTTCTGTGCCCTCCCTCCCTGCCCTGGGACGCTGACCATCTCCATGTGCTCCTGCTGGGTCCTGGCACACTTCCCTCCATTCCTTTCTCCCTCCCTCCCAGTGATCCTCTCAGCCACGGGACAGCTCTGTGCTGCGAGTGATCCCTACGCCATGGAAATATGCTGCTGTCAAGCCCCTGAATCAGCTGGAAGGCACCCGCTCCGAGGTGTATCTGGAGAAGGGCTCTGCTGTGCGCGAGCCAGCACTGACTCATTTTTCAGGAACTGGAGGCACTGGGCTCCCCTCCATCCCTCCCTCCCTCCCTCCATCCCTCCCCTCGGCGCGGGGCCGGCTCGGGAGGCCCACGCAGACGCTCCGCATTAGGGCATGTTCCGGGGAGCATGTGCTGTCGATAAACAAAGCCACTGAGAGACAGAAAATAATTTCCAGAAATACCAAAGACTTTTTTTTTTCCTCTCAAAGAATTCCACCTCCCCCTTCCAAACCTTGATAAATCTTGAACATTCAATAACTATTTTCAAGCACTGCCCAGTGCCTGGCAGCACTGGCGTTGGAGATAACAGCAGTGTTTGCTGGGTGCCCTTTTCACTGCCCGACTCCTTGTGTCAATAGTTTGGGTCCCAAATATTCCTGTGCCGGCTGGAGCCAGAGCAGTTGGACAGGAAGAAGGCAGCCAGAGCCCCCACAGCTACACCCCAGCTGGGCTTCCTTTGGGTGCGGAGGCTGTTCGGAGGATCTGAGTCCTTTGGGACTTGTGGCTGCTCAGCCCATCCCTGGGGAAAAGCCGGCGCTCAGGGCACAGGGAGCGCAGGGTCTCGCTGGAGCGCTGGAGCAGGAGAGGTGGAGGCCAGAGCTCCATGGACCAAATGCGTGGGGAGGATGAGTAGCGATTTATTACTCACTACAGTTATTACTCACTGTTTTTAACAGTGTGTACTTCAGCCTGACGCCTTACGGCAAAAGGAAGCGCCTGTTCCTGCGGCAGGTTGGGAACAGCACAGCACGCGGCTGCAGGGAGCACGCGTCCCTTAGGAGAGGAACCGGGTGAGCTGGGGATGCTCGGCAAGGGCTGAGGAGCCTGGAGGCACAGCTGTACCCCGGGAGGTGCCTTGGGGAAGGGTTTGTGGGATGGTATTGTCCTGGCCACATCCTGGTCCTCGTAATTCTCCCTGAGCACCCGCTGCCAGCAGCGCCCTGGCCGGGGCCGCGCGGGTTGTGCAATGGGCTGGGCAGAATCTCATCGGCGAGCGCTTCGGCAAAGCCCGGCGGGACCATTAGCCGTGGCCAGCGTCGGGACCTCATCCCAGGCTGCTGCCGAGGCGCAGATGTGGCGCGGGGGTGGAGCACCGGGGCTGGTTCCCATCCACACGGCTCGGAGCAGTTGGCTGGGTTCGGACTCGGGCTCCACTGTCCCCCTGGAACATGTCTTGGAAGAGCCTCATGCTCCTGTCATGGTGAGAAGGAGGGATGGTCAGAGGGAAGGAGGAATGAGGGCCATGGAGGGCACACCCCCACAGCACCCTGAGCCAGGATCAGGCTCTTCTGGGTCTCCCTGTGCCAGAACCTGGCTCTGAAGCTGCCCTGCATGGAACAATCCCCTGAAAGGGGATAGGGACCAGAGGGGACAGGTGGGCTGGAGAGCCCAGCGTGAGAGCTGGCAGGGATGAGAGCTAGTTGTGGAATTGGCCATGGAAGCCAGGGGATTTCTCCCCAAACAGCCACTTTAAAAACAGCTGCTGGTGGAAAGAGATCGGCCACAGCTGGCTGACCCTTCGGCTCCAGGAAGGCCTTTCTGTGGGGGTGGCTGCTATATGCCCTATAGATCCTATAGGGGAATTGAGGGGGCTGGAGTTTGCAGCAGGATCGGCTTTGCTGGGAGTGGATGGTGACACAGACAACATCAGATTTTCGTCTGATAAGGGATTTCCCTCAGTGAAGCCATGGGTCAGCAACAGCTGACAAGGTGCAGGAAGAGGAGGGCAGGAATCTCCCTTTCTTTAACTGGCGTTAATGTTTCTCCCACCGTTCTGGGAAATTTTGCTGCGTTTGGTTCTGCTTTGCCAGCAGTTTCACTCTTGACATATCAGCGCTTTTACGCAGGGAAACATAACCCTGTCAGTCAGTGCTGGGTCATGCCAGGCTGCCGAGGGGTCCGTGGGGACATGCCACTATGGTCTGGGGACATCCCATGACCCAGGGACATCCTGCTCTCCGGGCTGGATGCTGGAGGAACATCGCCTGTGATGGCGAGGGTGTCCCACCGCGCAGCCGTGCTGGATGGTAGGATGTGGGGGAGCACCCGGCCCTGCCCTGACTCTGCTTTCCTCCTTCACAGCTCATAGGGGCTGACGGCCCTGCGGAGACCCCCCCGCGCCCGCCCGGGGCCAGCCCGGGGTCCCCATGGAGTGGGAGTTGCGGAGCCCAGTCGCCGAGCAGTAGCCGCAGCAGTGGGATGTTTACCTGGCGGTGCCTCATCCTTTGGGCTGTGCTGGTCACAGCCGCGCTCTCCGCTGCCCGGCCGGCCCCCACACTGCCCGACCAAGGTAAGAGGCACAGCCCGACGCGGCCGCGCAGGGAGCCCCAGCTCCCTGGTCCTTTGAGTTTCTCTTGGGCGACACGAGCGGTCTTCCCTGCAGCAGAGGGAGAGGCTGGAGCGTGCTCCCGCCGTGGGGGCACCAGCTCGGCCCCAGTGCCACCTGTGGTGTCACCTGGCTGCCTGGGAGCTGGTGCCCATGGGGACATGGCACATGTCCTCAGGGCGGTTTGTGTGGGCACAAAAGTGGGTGTGTGACTCTAATGGCACCTGGGGACGTTCCAAACTTGGAGAAAAATTGTGACAAACTCTGACCTGTTGCTTTGGAGAAGGATACAGAGCCCTGGGGGCTGTGTCCCCGGCTGAGGTGGCTCCATGTCACGGTACTGGCGCCCCTGTGATGATCTGTAGCCCAGGATGTGTGTGAGGCTTGGCACTGGGGTGGTCCTGGGCTCAGCTGGTGGGGATGAAGATTTGGGTGCAGGGTACTGGTTCAGCTTTTGCCAGCCGGCAGTGCTAGGGATGAAAGCACCCTGCAGAAGCCCCTGGGATGGTCTAGTGTTGCTCCCAGCTGGGAGTGCCCACAGATGTGGGCTCAAAGCCGGGGCTGGCTCAGGCGATTCCTGCAGTCCAAATCTCTGCTCCACTGGGGCTGGTGAGAGCAGCCCCTGATGAGGACATCCCCTCCCTTGCCATCACTGCTGTCCCCCAGGAGCCGTGCGAGGGGTGCTCCTGCCTCAGCCTGGCTCAGCTCTGGAGCATGGGGACACCCCGAGGCTCAGCGGATGGGCCGAGTGGGTCGCCCAGCCCTGGGCAGAGCTGGCCCTGGTGGAGAGCCCTGCTCTGGCATGTCAGAGCCTTGGCCCTCGGTGAGTCGGAGAATAACCAGACCCGGCAGTGCTGCGCGGGACTTCGACTTGCTCCTTTTGGTTCTAATTACCCAAGAATGTCTGGTCTGTGGGCACTGCTCTGCTTTTTAAGACTTGCTCCCCCTTCCCCCTTCCTCCCGCCAGAACCCCGAGAGGCAGATTGCTGGTGTGGCCGGCATGGGCACGGCGCCACATGGTGCTCAGGGCACGAGGTGGGAGCTGGCACCGGCAAGTGACCCCCACTGCGGCTGCACCAGCCCTGGTGGGGGATGGCTGGGTTGGAGCTCTGGGGCCAGAGTTGGCACCTGTGGTTGGAGCAGCAGGTCACAGGTGATACCCTGTGAGGTGACACCCCAGGAGACAGCCAGAGCCATGCCTGGTCCCTGGGGAGTTGTAGCTCTGGAGAGGAGCCCGGGCAGAGCTTCACTCGCAGGGACCATTGCTGAGATTTTTCCACTGGCGTGCCTGCTCCCCACGTCTGTAAACAATGCGGTTGACAGTGGTAAACATGTTTTTCTCGGGAGATTGCTCTTCCTGGAAGAGGTTTCCTGGCAGTGTTTGGGGTAAGAATGGCTCTGTGCTGCCAGGAGAGCAGCACCGGCAGCCCCAACCCCGGCTGCGGCACTGGGAAGGGTGTTGGGGTGTTCAGGCTGAGGGCTGATTGAGCGCAGGTGAGTTTTGGGGTGCATGAGGAGCCCTGCAGCCCCTGGAGGGTTTGGGAGCATTGTCAGGCAGTGGCAGTGGAGGAGGAGAGGTTGGAGAGGAGGGAGCTGGTTCCTCGCCAGCCTCATGCCAGGGCTAACAATAACCTCTGGAAACGTTTCCCGACACGGTTCTCACCAGGGCGGCCCAATTAGTGCCACAGCAGGAGCCCGGCTGGGGCAGAATCCGTCCCTTGGCTCCGGAGCCGACTGGTGGGAACAAAATGTTCCCAGCAGGACATGTGGGATGGGAAGAGCCAGTGCTGGGCCAGGACCTGCAGCCGGGGCCAGCCACCAGCACCTCGCAAGGGCAGGCTCCAACCTAGCCCCAGGGGTTTTGGGGTCTCGTGGGATGTGGAGGGGGTTCAGCTCCCATGCCGAGGGGCATCGTGTCCTGGGGGCCGAGGTCTCTGTCTGTCCCCCGTACCACTGTGGTTCACGAGCATCCCCCCAGTGCCCTGGGGGCAGCGGCGGCCACGCTCTGTCCCCTCAGTGGTGGAGGTAGCAGCTTTCCCGGACTTTGTTCTGGATGTTTATGGGGTTTCAGTTTACTCCCGGTTCTGAGGCAGCTAAGCTCCCTTCTCAGAGAGGAGTAATCCCCCGCGGCCGGTCAGCGGCCTGGCCTCACGCAGAGGGGGGTTCAGCCCTCGCCCCCCTCTCCTCATGGCATGGGAGGGAGTTTGGGAGCTCTGCTTGTCCGGGGCTCCCTCCCAGTACCAAAAAATCTGGAGCAAATAAAATATTAACGGGCACTTACTGCATTTTATAGTTACCTAAATTTGGAGGTGGTGAAAAACCCCTGGTTAAGGGGAAAAGCCAAGAAATTTCCGTGCGCAGCCTCTGTCCCTCCCTCACACAAAGCCGTTCTTTGTCTCCAGGTTAAATAGAAACCTGCAGAAAATTGCTGAGGGGTTTTTTTCCTCTCTCCTTGTCTGCCATTGTCCTGGCTGCTGCTCAGACATCTCCTCACATAGGGTCTGCCATGGCCCTGCCGGGGGTGCTGAGCAGCTGAGCAGATTTTCCTGGGGAGCCATGTGCTGGGGCACGGGGGTCCTACCTTGGCATCTGGTTTTGGGGGCACACTGAGCCCCAAAGCTGCCCCAGTGCAGCAGATACTTCCTCGGCGGGTGCATCTGTGCTCCAGAGCACAGGGGGTTTGGCTGCAGCCCCCTCCCCGTGGGGCAGGGGCTGAGGGGCTGCCCCATTTCCCAGGGCCGCCGGCTGCCCAGCTGGCCGCAGGCTTAACCTCCCCCCGGCCATCTGCGGGGCCAGCGGGGGTCCTGGCTCCTGGGGCTTTGTTGTGCCCGGCTCGACCAGGGGGTCTCGCTCCAGACCCTGCAGGAGCCAAAAGTCCAGGGCAGGCTCAGCCGAGGCAGCTTGGGGGAGCCCAGCATCCCCCCAGGCAGCACCACGAGGGTCCTTGGCTTGTCTCTGCTGCTGCCCATGGCACTGCTGACCCTCAGCTCTGTCCCCCTCCCCATTTCCCTGCTGTCCAGTCCTCCCTTGTTTTTGCAGCTCTCAGTGTCTCCCACCCTGTGCCCGAGGGAACCCCAGGGGATCCCATTTGGAGTAGCTGACTCCTTGCTGGAGCCCCACAATCAGCCCGGAGATTCCCTGCCAAGCCTGCAGCCTCCTGCGCTTCTGCTGTTGATGGCAGCAGCCCAGGACTGTTCCCAGAGCTCGGGGGGCCCAGCAGCCCCCAGCAGCACCCCCAGACCCCATTGCTGCAGCCGCCCAGTCCCGGCTCCCCGAGACACGGCTGTGTCCCCCAGGGCATCACGGCGCTGCCATCCCCTCCCAGCCTGTCGGGCCGGCATTGTTCCCTCCTCCTGCCTTTCCACTCGGATGCTGTCGCTCCGGCCCTTAATTGAGAAGGAAAAAAAGAAATATGAGTCTTTGGGAAAAGCAGCCCCACTCTGCCAGAGCCTGGGCTGTGGAGCTGCCCCAGGGTGAGCAGAGCCACGCTGGGGGCTGCAGGAGGGTCCCCGTGTGTCTGGGGGCTGCCAGCTGTCCAGCCCCCCCTGTGCATCAGCCTGGGGCCGCACAGGAGGGATGTGAGGAGAGGAATGGACACTCAGCTCCGGCAGTGAGCCAGGGGCCAGGCAAATCCAGCGAAAACTTGTGCGGGTTGGGGTGTTCTCTTGTGACCCCCATCTGCCCCGTGCCTGGGGGGAGCCGAGGGAGGGGTGTCTGTGCCCTGAGCCGCTGCCCCTGGGGCTTTGAGCTGCTGCAGAGCTCTGAGCATGGCCGGGGGGGCCCCCGGGGTAAAGGGGTGAGTTTAACCTGACAGCTTTGCAAACTCCCAACACTCCTGTTAATTAAATGCTGCTTCATTTGCAGTGCAGGCTGGGAGAGCAGGAGGGCCTGGAGCAGGGCATAAATCCCCCTTTCCCTGCAGAGGAAGCATTCGTGCACTGGAGGGTGTGGAGAAGCCCGTGGCCTCCCAGCCTGGCTCAGACAGGAGGAGCTAGGGGTGCCCTGAGCACTCCAAGAGCCATGGGTGCCTTGAGCCCCTGATGCTCATCTGTTGGCATATCCCTGCTGCAGCCTTTCCCTGGAGGGGAAGGGGATCCAGGGATACGCATGGTTCCGGGAGCAGCTGTGGTGCTGGGATGTTGCCCCTCGGGACATGCCCCCAGCACAGCCCAGGCTGGGGGGGACACGGCAGGGTGAGGAGCTTTTTAAATCAAGAAGAAACCAATCCCCACGTCCCGGTAAGCGCTTCCTGTCGGGATTAGTGGGGCTGCCGGGCATGTGTGTGCTTTTTCTTCAGGAAATACCTTCGGAAAGCCCCGCTGGGGTCTCCAGGGCAACCGGCGCCTGCGGCCCCGCGCCCCCCGCCCGCATTGTCCCCGCGCCGCTTTGTTGGCCCCTTTATTGCCATCGTCACCATCGCTGTGGCCAGCACAGCCTGTGGCTCCTGCTACTCAGAGGGTGCACCCTGGGCTCCCCCTGTGTGTGCCCAGCCTGGGGGGCATGGCCAGCAGGGACAGTGGGGGTGACGGTGAATCTGAGCAGCTCCTGTCTGTCCACAGGCCTGCCCCGTGTCCCTGTCCCAGCTGTCCCTGTCAGGGGCCAGCCCCAGGGGAGCCAGTGACAGTTATATGCACTTGGTGACACTCTCCATCTGGCCGACGCTCGCCGGGCTCAGCTCTGCTCTCAGTTCCATTTCAAAGCTGGAATAAAGTAATAAACCCATGGCGGCTGCTGGGGGTGCTCACGCAGGCACCATTGGCCGGAGCTGCCCATCACCTTGCTGGGGACCTTGGGGCTCCCCATGGGTGTGAGTTCCTCCTGTCCCCTGGGACAGGACAAGGCTCTGCCTGCGGGACTGCTATGCTGCTGTTCCTTTGCTCTCCTTGCTGTCACCCTGTTTGCTCAAAGGGGCTGTGACCAGCTTTGTGGGGCTGTGACCACAGCTCACAGCCAGGGTGAAGACTCCCACTCACCGACCTTTGTGCACTGCCGGGAGCACCCAGAGCCTCAGGGATGAGAGCCAAGTGTTTGTCTGGCTGATTAACCTTTGGAGAAGTGGCCCATGGGGCCTGGCTTGTGCCCATGGGGAGCAGCTGGCCAGGAGGCTCTGCCATGGGGGGTCTGCCATGGCGCTGCATTGTGGGCTACACCTGGTGCCATGGTTTAAGTTACAGGAAAGCAAAACATGAGACAGGGACATATGAGGCTGATGAGTCCAGCAATCATTAACCAAAGCGGAGCCACACCAGTGTCATGGCTCACACCAGCAGCTCTCAGTGCCCCCACTGCCGTCCTGGTGCCTGGTGCCCTCCGTGCCGTCCCGGCGGCCGCGGTGCTCTCTGCCTGCCAGGGCCGAAGCACTGTCCAAGCGCTGCTCCCGCCGGGAGGCTCAGCAAACCTGGACATGCTCATTAGCCTGTGAATTCAATCTCAGGCCGTTCCCACCATGCCGTGTTTTCCGCCTCATCCCAAGTGCCAGAGAAGTGCTGTGGGTGACTGAAAGGCAGGGCCCTGCCGTGCCCTCTGCCTCCCCTCTCCGTCCATCACCTCGACAGTGTGCATCCGTCCATCAACTTGCCATGCTGTGCCTCGCAGCCACGCTGCTGATGCAAACCAGCCCCTGGCTCAGTGGGACTGGACGAGGGGGCTGGAGGCTTTGAAAGGAGATCTGGCCCCATGCCCAAGGGCCTGAAGGAGCAGTGGCACTTGCATAGGCTACCCAGGGACCTGTGGCCATGGGAAGGGACCCTGCTGAACCTGGAACACTGCTTCCTCAAGCCATGGCATCAGGCTGGGGTCCCCCAAAGGTTTTCTCCTTCCAAAGACCTATTCCATCCGCAGGCCACCTCTTCACATTCCACAGGTCCAGCTGGGGGGAGCTGATGGATCTTGAGGCTGGAAGGAGCGACCATCCCAGTTTCCCTGCAGAGTTATTCTGTTCCATAGGGAGGAAGTTTGTTGATGTGTGGGAAGAGGCAGAGCTGGGAGCCAGATAAGGGCAGATATGGCTGCAGCAGTGGATTCATGCTGGTTTGGGTTTTCTTGGCTGTTTATTGCCCGCTGACCTTGCTCTGTCTGAGGAGGGAGTCAGGACAGGCAGGCGGATGAGGTGTTACCCAGTCCCAGGGTGTTCAGAGGGACAGGACAGGATGTCACTGCTGCTTTGTGAGCCTTCGGAGATGCCTGTGACTAATCACTTGAAACACAAATCGGAGCTGTGAGAAGTGCGGGAGAAAATCAGGGGAAAACAGGATTGCAAAGCAAGACCCTTCCCCACCACCAAAGGGGCTCCCATTGGTCTTCCCCTTCCACATTTAAATGCTTTGTAACCTCTCACGGATGAACTGGAGCCCTGGCATTGGTATTACAGCAACTGAGGAAAGGGAATTCTTCCCCATCTCACTGTTTTCCTTCAAGTGCTGAGCAAAAGAGGAGAAACTCTGGAGCTGCTCATGAATGTTTTTCCTGTGAAGCTTCTCATCAGTCCAAGGCAAAGAGAAGCAGCCAGAAAGTGAAGTGCAGGTCACAGTGTGGTGAGTCGGAGTTTTTGGAGAGCCGAGGTTTCATCTTTGGCCGTACAGAGTGGCTGGTGGGTGCAGGGAGGAGCACGGAGGAGCAAGGTCTTGCTGCCGGTCCTGGCCCCGCTCTGCCCACACACCCTGGCTCCTCTCTGGGGCATTTCGTGCCGGTAGAAACCTTGTGCCACTCTACAGCCGCTGGCCCAGGGTGAGCTTCTCAGTGGCTGTTCAGGGCACATGCGCAGAGGGGGAAACAGAGGTTGTGCTTGTCTGGCTCATTGGGCACCCAGAAATCCTGGGGGGCTCAGGCCTCAAGCCGTGGATCAGCTGAAGCTTGAACATTTCCTGGCTGGTTTTGCTGCATTTATCGGGATTTTCCAGCCCAGTCTCTTGCCCCTTGCTGCAGCATCTGCAGCAGTGCCCTGTGCCCCTTCGTGCTGCTCCCACAGCATCCTGATGGCATCCAACTGGCTGAGAACAACCAGACACACATTACCGGGGAGGAGACAGAGGTCAAGGTGTGCTTGAAGAGTCGGGCTCTGGAGCCATGACCACCAGCCCGTGGAGCTCAGACTGGGATGATGCTCACGCCCCATCCACATCACATCATCATAGGGAGCCTCAGCGGAGCTGTAGCAGCCTGAACCCTTCCTTGGGCTGTGGAATTTGAAGAGGTGGTTTGAAACCCAGCATCTGCCCCAGGACCGGGAGAGACGCTCATCCACCGCCCACCATGGAGGGCAGCACCTGAGGAGAGCCCTGGACACTTGAGGGCCGAGAGAGATGAAATGGTGTCGCAGCGGGATGGAGAAAGGATCTTTGTGCTGCTCACACAAGTGTCACCTCGGGGAGCAGCTGCAGCTCCCCTGCCCAGGAATGCTGCGGATGGGAACGCCGTGGCCGGCACCTGTCTGTCCGCAGCTCCCTGGGCTGACCTGTCCCCCCTTGCTCCCTGCCTGCTGTCCTGCYGCAGCCTCCAGCCCCTGCCCTTCCATCCCTGCCCTGCCGTGCTCTAACCAGAGCAGGGGTCCTGGTGGCATGGGAACCCTGGCCTGCTTCGCTGGCTGCCCGCTTGTGGTGGTAGGGATCCTGAGACCCCTGCAAGGTGACAGAGCCAAGGAGGGATTCAGGATGTTTCTGGGAGAGGCTGGTTCCTGCCATACAATGGCACTGCCTGAGTTGTCACAAGTCCTGTTTCTCCCCCATTAGGAAGCCCTTGCCCTGTCACACTCCTTAAGAGCCAAGAAGGGTGAGAGCTTTGGAACTCCACAGGCACCGAGTGGCTCCTGCTGTGGAGGGAAGCACCTAGTGCTGCTTGGGGTGCTCGCAGCCTCCGCCTCTGCCTCCCCTCTTCTCTGCTGCTGCTGCCAGCTCCATCCCCTCGGTACTGGGGTCCCCAGTGTCACAGCAGGAGCATCCCAGCAGCGCATGTCGCCTCATTAACCCGACCGCAGTAGCAGCAGCAGCATGGTTTTCCTTTGGTCTCTATTCCTTTTCTCCTTTTTTTCTCTTCTTCTCTCCCCTAACTCCTCCAGCTCTTCCCAAAGCAAAAATCRAAGTGGAGTCCTACTCAGCCCACCCTGGTGACCTCCTCCAGCTGCGCTGCCGGCTGCGGGATGACGTCCAGAGTATCAACTGGGTGCGTGACGGTGTCCAGCTGGCCGAGAACAACCGGACGCGCATCACCGGGGAGGAGGTAGAGGTCAGGGACGTGGTGCCCGAGGACTCGGGGCTCTATGCCTGCATGACCAACAGCCCCTCGGGGAGTGAGACCACCTACTTCTCCGTGAATGTCTCAGGTTTGTAGCAGCCCCGGCTGCGCAGGGAAGGGGCAGCCGCGGGGCCGGGCTGTGGAGTGAGGAGCAGGCTGCCTCTGCACACCTCTGCACACCTGTGCACGCTCGCCAGCACGCACACCGGCCACGCGCGGTGAGTTCGGGGCTGACCTGCGCCTTGTGGCTGCCCAGAGGAGTTTCCAGTGTGGTGCCGTGGCTTCCTGGCCGCTGTGGTTCAGGGAGAAGCAGCCAGAGATCATCTCATGTTTATCTGAGGGGGTGGAGGGCTGCAGCGCCGCCCGAGAAGGGGCACGTGCTGGGTGGGAGCCGTGGTCTGCACTGGTGTGATGGAGTGTGAGGCTGGAGAGGGAGGAACACTCGAGGTGGGGAGGTGTCTGCCAGGACTGGGGTATTTCTGTGCTCGCAAGGTCTTGGCTGCTGCCCCAGGGGTGTTGGTGGCACCGCACACGGGGTGAGGAGCTCCAAAGTCACCTCTGGCAGCAAATCACTTCACAATGTCCGTGGCTGCAGGCACCGGGACGGTGGGCTCTGCTGGCCCTGCCTGTGCTGGGGGGTGTGCTGAGTGTTCTCCCGGGATCCCTGTGCCCCCACCAGGCATCAGCACTGCCCTGCCCTGGCCGCCCCACTAGGCACAGCCCCACCCACGATGCTCCGGTTCCCGTCAGCCCGACTCTCAAGGGTACACACACACGGATATGCAGCAGGGCTGTTTCTTCTCTTGCAGATGCTCTCCCCTCTGCGGAGGATGATGATGATGAAGATGATTCATCATCAGAGGAGAAGGAGGCGGATAACACCAAGCCGAACCGTACGTGCGAGCTGGGTTTGCCCACGGTGCTGCGCTGTGCAAGGCGAGGGGAGGTGGGGCACGCACGAGCATTGCCCAGGGATGGAGAGAGATGGCCCAGTGGCCCAGGGCACCTGGTGGTGGCGAGGGCGGAGTGGGGGAAGCAGGTCTGGGTGCAGGGGGCGAAGCAGCTGGGTCAGAGCAAGGGGATGTGGCAGCACGGCTGCATTGGGGTCACCACTGCTGCAGCCACATGAGTTGAGCATGCACCCTAGAAGGAAGGGGCTGCTGTGACTCATGGATAATGCCCCATGTCCCAGAACTCCTCTCCCTGTTGGAGCCAGGCTTGGCTGCCGGCATCTCTCCAGATTCCCATCTCAGCCCTGCCCTGGGCATCCTTGGGGTTACTCCAGGAGCTGCAGGCTGCTGGGTTTGGCCATGCTGAGCCCTCCCTTTGCTCCCCAGAGGCCATTGCTCCTTACTGGACCTATCCCGAGAAGATGGAGAAGAAGCTCCATGCTGTCCCCGCCGCCAAAACAGTGAAATTCAAGTGTCCATCGAGCGGGACGCCCAACCCCACACTGCGCTGGCTGAAGAACGGCAAAGAGTTCAAACCTGACCACCGCATTGGGGGCTACAAGGTATGGGAGGCTGGGACAGTGGGGAACGGCCCCTGGCTCTGCACTCCTCAAGGGCTGGGGGGCTCATGAGGAGGGGGGGACTGGAAAGGGGCTCTGCGGCTTAAGAGGCACCAAGCCCCCATGCACGCCAGCCTGACAGGGGCAGATGGGCCCCTCTGACATTCTTGTTTTGGAGTCGCCCACGGCAGTGACCTGCTTCTGGGTCATGTTTGTACCAGCTCAGCCCTGGGGGAGGGGGCTCGCGCCAAGGGAGCCAGCCTGGCGCGGCCACCTCCGCCTAATCCCCCTACGAGGAGTGGGGTCTGGGCAAGGAGAGGGGTCTGGGCATCCCCAGGGGCCTCAGGGTGGAGGAGCACCTCTGTGCCCAGCAGTGGTTGGTGGGAGCTGCACCAGCATCAGCCCACATCTGGGGGCCACATTGGCTCCCTGAGCTGGGGAACGGCTCAGTGCTGCTTCCCCGGAACCCACAGCAGAGCCAGGCTGCAGATGCCACCCAGGAGGGATGGGGGCTCAGCTTTCCCCTTCTCACGGCTCCAGTCCTGCAGTGGGGCTGCTGCTGCTGCAGAAGAGCCCCATGGGAGGACCACCATCCTACTGGCAGCAGCTCCAGCCCAGGGACTCTCTGGGCGACCCTACAAGGCAGCACCGTCTCCTTTTTCCGTCTCTCARTTTTCAGGAGCAGGGCTGCAGCCTGCCTGGGGCTCGGAGCCCTCGGTGGGTGTCTCCTGGCTGGGACCCCTGAACCAGCCTGGTCAGGGGACTGTGGTGCCATGATCACCACAGAGTCACGCTCCACATTGGGCAAGTGGCCCTGTGTGCTGGGGCTCCTGCCAGGTGTCAGGGACAACAGCAGGAATGCGGCCATCTCACAGCTTCCAGCCCCAGGTAATGTGTCCCAAGGAGGGACACAGGCTCACCCCAGGACGTAGGCTCACAGACGGGGAGGAGAGGGGCTGCTAGCAACACCGTGGCTCCTGGCTGGTGACAGCACAATGCCCCGGATACCTAATGGGGCTGAAGTGCAGGACTGTGGAAATAACCAGTTTCCAGCTGGGAGGGAGGAATGCAATCGTAGAGCAGGGCTCAGGGAGGAGCCACAGCTGAGCTGGTAGTGACAGAGTTGGGGAGCCTCCCGGTGCCCCGTGGCCACAGGGACCTGGGCAGTGCTCAGCCTGGCTGACCCACTGAGACTCTCCCAGAGGAGATGCACTGGGTCAGCAGCACCCACGGAGTGTCCCAGATGCAGGACACCCAGGCTTCACCTGCSCCTGCCCACTGGCCAGCAGTGCACGGGAGCAGTGGGGGCCCGAACCCCAGCCGCTCTTCCAGGGGAACAATGCCGGTCTGTTCCCTCCACACGTGGGGGCCACCAGAGAGGGGTGTCCCCGCACGCCGGGCGAGCCCATCGCGCTCGCCTCGCAACATCTGCTTTGCAGCACAGTTGGCTCCATGGTGAGGCTGTCCTGGGACAGCTGGCAGCAATTACGGCCCCTCTGTAGGGAAGGAGAAAGGTGACCTCAAAGGGAGATTTATGTCCTGCCCGTGCCGGGGACTGGGGCTGAACCAGCTCCAACGTGAGCGGGACCAAGTCTCATGTGTGCTGCACATAACTGGCTCTGTCCTCCCTGTGCCCCCAGGTCCGCCAGGCAACCTGGAGCATCATCATGGACTCAGTGGTGCCATCTGATAAGGGCAACTACACCTGCATCGTGGAGAACAAGTACGGGAGCATCAACCACACCTACCAGCTGGATGTCGTGGGTGAGAAGCACAGGGCTGGGGGCTCATCCCGTATCCTCGTCCCCCTAAACCTTCCCGAGCAGGAACGGGTGCTGCACCCTGCAGAGATGGGTGGGGAGTGCTCCAGGGGAAGGGGCTCACGGCACCATCCCCACAGCCTCCCGCCCCGGTGYGCACCTCTGCAGCACAGCGGGAAACGAGCCGGCCAGGCAGAAGATTCGCCCCACCCCGTTCTGGGGATTTTTAATTGTGGTGAAAATAATTTCATAGACCAGACAGAAACTTTTTCTAATCGCCTTATTAGCCATAATTCCCAGCTGGGAAGGCTGGACTGAGCAGTTCCACATGTGGAGCTGCTCTAAATGCCAGTAAATGAACCATTAAAAATGTGATTTAATTTGATTACACTGAGCAAACTGAAGGGAACAGTCAGCGAGGTGAACAAAGGGGTTTGTTAATGCTGACTCACCACAGTGGCAGCCACTTTGTTAACGGCCGGGGCCCTCCATAGGTTTGTTTGACCTCTCACCCCACCCAATAGGTGCCCATGTCCCTGTCCCTACACCGGGGTTTCACCTGTCCCCCATCCTGGATGCTCTCACCCCACTGCAGGGGGGCTCCTGGGAACAGAGACACCAATGCTGTTCAGGGTGCATTGGTGCCCACCACAGTTGGAGTCCTGGGCATGGGGGGCTGCAGGGTGCACCCAGGGATGGGCAGCAGGGCACCCCAAACCCTATTGTAAGGCACCCCATCTCCCGGTCCCACAGAGCGGTCCCCGCACCGGCCCATCCTGCAGGCAGGGCTGCCCGCCAACAAGACGGTGGCCCTGGGCAGCAACGTGGAGTTTGTCTGCAAGGTCTACAGTGACCCCCAGCCCCACATCCAGTGGCTGAAGCACATTGAGGTGAACGGCAGCAAGATCGGCCCCGACAACCTGCCCTACGTGCAGATCCTGAAGGTAAAGCCACACGCCAGGTGGCCCCAGCCATGCCCCCGACTCCCCTGTCCCTGGGGCAGGAGCCACATGGATGAGCCAGGACAGTCGCCTGGGGCTGGGGACCACTGGCCTCGGGGTAGCTGGAGCCACAGAGCCATCACCAGCCTGATGGAGTGCCCCGGAGCAGCACGGGCTGAAGGGCAGGGAGGGCTGTCTTGTGCCACGGCTGCATGCTGGCCATGAGGTCCCTTGGGAGGCCTAAGGGCACACACTGCGGGGCTGGGTGGGCTGTCCTGGGGAATGAGGGAATGAGCACGGCGCTGGAGCTGAGCCCTGGATCATCCCAGTGAGAGCAGTTCCTTCTGCACCCCAGCAGTGCCACTCAGCGGGCAAACTGGCCACTGGTCCAGCTGGTGTCCCTGCTGTGGTGGGGGGTCAGACTGGGTGGCCTTTAAAGGTCTCTTCCAGCCGGTTCTGTGATTCCATGCAACCATCCCCAGCTGTGCCTCTGACCCCTGGAGAGCAGGGTCACACCCCCATGCCTGCCTGCCTGTCCCTTCCTCCTGTGACCGGCCGTGCGCAGCCCCATCCCTCCCGCCCGGCCGTGGGTGTGGGGGGAGCAGCCCCCGCGCTGGCAGAGCCGCTGCCGACGCTCCAGGCGCTGCCATTCCTGAGCACATCCGTGTGACTCCATGTTGTTGGTCTGTTCCAGCACTCGGGGATTAATAGCTCTGATGCGGAGGTGCTGACCCTGTATAATGTGACAGAGGCGGAGAGCGGGGAGTATGTTTGTAAGGTTTCCAATTATATTGGCGAGGCCAACCAGTCTGCGTGGCTCACTGTCACCAGGCCCCTGGCCACAGGTAATCGGAAGAACACCCGGCGGTGGAAAACAAAACTCTGGGCTCTCTTGTTTCTGCTGTGTTTCTGGTGCAACAACCATGGAAAAATACCCAGCAGGGCCAGCTGAGCTTTGTGCTCTGTGTGTGTGTGTATGTGTTCCAGTGTCTCTCCCGTGTCCCGCTGTCTCTCCCGTGTCCCACTGTCTCTCCTGTGTGCTTCCCTCCCCATCATGCAGACACCAGCACTACCCAGGTGCCTGGTGGGTCCAGAGCCAGCGAACCTGGGTCTCTGCGGGTGCTGCCATCAGGCCAGTCCAGGCATCCCCGACTGGCTGCGTTCCCTGTCTATGCTGCTCTCTCGTCTCCACACTCTTGTCTCCATCCTCCTGCCTCTGTCTCATCTCTGTCCTCCCATCCCCATTCTCCCATCTCCATCCTTTCATCTCCAGTCCCTGTCCTTCCATCCCTGTCCTCATGCCTCCCTGTGTCACGCGAGCCAGCCGGCCGGCTCTGCCCGGGCTCATTTCTCCATGCAGCCCATCGCCAGCATGTTCGGATGGGCAGGACACTCAGTTTGGTGAAGGGTTTTAACCAACATCTCTGTAGGTCCGCCGGGATGAGTGGTCATCCCGAGGGTCTCTCTAGCAGGTCTGCAGTGGTCTCTGTCTGCTCCCCGGGGGTCTGGCAAATGAGACTGGGCTCTCCCTCTTCTCTGGCCTCCTTCCCAGAAGATCTCATGTCGTTTGCTTCTCCGTTTTTTGCTTCCATTTTTCCTTCCAGACGGCTGGCGTTAACACGACAGACAAAGAAATGGAAGTCCTTCACTTAAGGAATGTCTCATTTGAGGATGCTGGGGAGTATACATGTTTGGCGGGTAATTCTATTGGGATCTCCCATCACTCTGCATGGTTGACAGTTCTCGAAGGTATATACTCCTCTTCCTCTCCTTTTCCTCCCTCCTTTCCAATGTATGCATTGTGGTCCGGGAGAGAGCACTTCTCGGCCCCTGCCCCCTTGGACCGCGTCAGCATGGATGCTGCGGGGCTGCTCTGCAGCTGGAGCAGGATGGGGCAGTGTCCTCTCGGCTCTGTGCCCCCTCCACCCCTGTTGGGGCCTGTCCCCCGCTCTCTCCCTGGCCCAGGCAATGCATACCTGGGGAACTTAACCAGGGGTTGCTCTGCCAGAGCAGGACGGTCCCATGCCCCCGGCCAGGCCAGCGCTGCCTGCACAGAGGGGCACCAAGGGAGGTTTGCAGGTGCTGGCAGCGCTGCCCATCTGCCTGACGGGGCCTGGCCTTGCCCTGCGGTGCAGGACCGTCCAGGGGCTGTGTGTGCTTGCACTGCGGGGACGGCTGCCCCATCCCCATTGATGCTGCTCCTCAGTATCAATGCATGAACCAAAGCCTGATAAAAGCTGCGGGAAAGTTTTTGGGGTGCTGCGTGGTCACTGCTTTCCAGCCAAAACTTTCCCTGTTTATCAGCTGCTGCTTTGTCAGCCAGGTGTGCTCAGAGGTGGGACAGGAATCTTTGACTCCCTCTTACACCTCTCTCTGAGGCTCTGCTCTTTGGGGACATCAGGTTCAGGATGCTGCGGGAGGTGCAGTGGCAGCCCCACCCTGCCAGATTCACCACGGACCTTGGCACGTGGCTGCGGGCTCTGAGCTGTTCATGGTCCAACACCACCTCAGCCACCAAAGAAGGGTCTGCAGGTCCCTTCTCCCCACCACCCTGGGCTCCCACAGCAGGTCATTGCCACTGGACGTGCCACTGGCTGCTGTGTTCCAGCTCTCCCCAGTCATTACCAGTAACACCTGGACTCCTGCAGCCCCAGACACTGCCGAACACCCCCCTGAGGGACCTGCAGCAGACCCTGAGGGACCTGCAGCTCCCAAGCATGGGCAGAGCATAGCAGCTGGGACAGGGACCTGTTGCCAGAGGTGCCCGTGGTGCCACATCCCTGTGGGGTGACTCAGGCACTGCCCCCCCACTTCATGCCTGTCCCAGTTGACCCCATCATGCCCTGGGTGTCTGCAGATGTGGCAAGGGCATTGCTTGGCCAGGGGGATGAGGAGCTGGAGGCTGCACGCATGCCTTCCCTGCCAGGGTGGGTGGGCAGCCCGCAGTCCCTGCTGCACCGACGTCCTCACTGAGCATGGGGAGGAGCTGGGGGCTCTCCCGGTGCTGCTCCTCGGCCCTGGGGCCTGGCAGGTGCTAACGAACACCCTGTTCACGCTGACCCAGCTATTGAAGACACCCCAACCATGATGACATCTCCCTTCTACCTGGAGATCATCATCTACTGCATCGGGGCCTTCCTCATCTCCTGCATGGTGGTGACCATCATCATCTACAAGCTGAAGAGCACCACCAAGAAGACGGACTTCAACAGCCAGCTGGCCGTGCACAAGCTGGCCAAGAGCATTCCCCTGCGCAGACAGGTAACAGAAAGTAGAGAGGGGGTTTGTTTGCACCTACTGCCCCTCGTGGAGCCCAGCCATTCCCAGGGCATTTGGGGGGGGGACGGATCGGAAGACCCAGGACCGTCTCACCCTGCTGCATGTGCTACCCACTCCAGCCCTGTGCCCGTTCTGTGGCATGGGATGGGGACTGTCCAGGTTGAGCCTCTGATGGCAACACAGTGAGCCTGGAGAGGCTGCACAGTGTCCCCTCATCCCCCCTTGATGGGGCTCATAAGGAGAACCCGGAGGATTTACAACAGTTTTAAGATTTGAGCAGAGTGTGGTAAACACTGAGGAGATGGGAGAGCTCCCAGGCTGTGCATTTTGGGCTACAGCGTGATGGAGATTTATTAAAATTTCCATAGGTGGGAGCAGCACTGATGGGCACACAGGCAGGGCGGGCAGGGGGCTGCAGGCAGGGGCAGGTGCCAAGGCTCCCATCAGCATTGCTCCCCCGGGGGCAGCCGGCCACGGCCCCAGGCGCTGCGTGAAGGTAACCCACGGTCCCCCTGCAGGTGTCAGCCGACTCCAGCTCCTCCATGAACTCGGGCGTGATGCTGGTGCGGCCCTCGCGCCTCTCCTCCAGTGGCACCCCCATGCTGGCCGGCGTCTCCGAGTACGAGCTCCCCGAGGACCCGCGCTGGGAGCTGCCCCGGGACAGGTGAGCTCCAGCCCTGCCGTGTGCGCTCTGCTCCAGGGCGGAGCCGGGTGAGGGTGGTGGTGCCGGTGCCGGGACCAACCTGCTCCCCGTGCATCGGGGTCTTCTCCCACCAGGCTGATCCTGGGCAAGCCCTTGGGAGAAGGGTGCTTTGGGCAGGTGGTGCTGGCAGAAGCCATCGGCCTTGACAAGGACAAGCCCAACCGTGTGACCAAGGTGGCGGTGAAGATGCTCAAGTGTAAGTGAGAAGGGTGGTCCTGGCATAATGCCACGGCCCTGGCTGCATCCCGGGGTGTGCAGTGTGGGGGGACCCAGCCTGACACCCCCTGACTGCTGCCTTCTACACTTTAGCTGACGCCACGGAGAAGGACTTGTCCGACCTCATCTCTGAGATGGAGATGATGAAGATGATTGGCAAGCACAAGAACATCATCAACTTGCTGGGAGCCTGCACACAGGATGGTGAGGGCACACGAGTGGGGATGGGGTGTCCCCTCTGCCACCCCTCCAGCCGCTGTCCACTGGGAGGGGCTGGCCTGGCACCCCACTCCGTGTTCCAGCTTCTCATTGCACCATCCCCTCAGGACCCCTCTATGTGATCGTGGAATATGCCAGCAAGGGCAACCTGCGGGAGTACCTGCAGGCGCGGCGGCCCCCGGGCATGGAGTACTGCTACAACCCCACCCGCGTCCCCGAGGAGCAGCTGTCCTTCAAGGACCTGGTCTCCTGTGCCTACCAGGTGGCCCGGGGCATGGAGTACCTGGCCTCCAAGAAGGTGAGGAGCTCCCAGGAGGCTGTGGTGGGATGGGGAGCCCAGCAGCTGGGCCTGGGGGGAGGCAGCCTTCCCTCCTCACCCATCCCATCATGGGGAACCATCCGGTGGCTTTGGGGACCAGCTGACACCCCACTCTCTGTCAGTGCATCCACAGGGACCTGGCGGCCAGGAACGTCCTGGTGACGGAGGACAACGTGATGAAGATCGCTGACTTCGGGCTGGCCCGTGACATCCACCACATCGATTACTACAAGAAGACGACGAATGTGAGTGGTGTGCGAGGGCGTTTGTGGGGTGGGGATGCCAGGGGTGCTCCAACCCATGCTGGGAATGCCACAGGCATGCAGGGCTGCCCGCCGCCCCGGGTGCCCCCACAGCCAGGTGGCACGGAGCCGATGCGGGCGTTTGCGTCTCAGGGTCGCCTGCCGGTGAAGTGGATGGCTCCCGAGGCTCTCTTCGACCGAATCTACACCCACCAGAGCGACGTGTGAGTAGCACCTGCTGGGGAGGTGCACGGGTGGGATTCCTCTTGATTTGATGAAATTACAGTTGGTGTCAGCCAAACAAATATTTTTAATCCAAATTGTATTTGGTGCTGGGACTCATTTATCCTGCAAAGTGAATCGAAGCAGTGGATGCTTGTCCCTCCCAGCAAACTGACCTCTAACTGTACACAAATTGCGGCCTGGTGGGGTGTCAGCCCTCTGGAACCGGTGACGCAGCATCCACCCTGCGTTCCCAGGTGGTCCTTTGGGGTGCTGCTCTGGGAGATCTTCACGCTGGGTGGGTCACCCTACCCCGGTGTGCCTGTCGAAGAGCTCTTCAAGCTGCTGAAGGAAGGTCACAGGATGGACAAGCCCAGCAACTGCACCAATGAGCTGTGAGTACAGTGCTGGGACGGGGAAGAGGGGTTGGAAGTCTGTGGATGACACTGCCTCGCCCAGAATATGGAGGGGGACGGGCGGATGTTTGGAGTTACAATCCCAGCAGTTCCGAGCCCTGCAAAACCATCAGCCCATCAGATTTGCAATAATGAGCATCTCTGTCCATTATCCTTTGGCAGGAGGGAATCCCACGGTCACCTCAGCACAGGGACCAGCACAGACCGTGTCCATCCTCCTCCCCAAACTGCCCCTTGGTCACGAGGGCAGGTGGGAGGTGGTTTCCTTCCTTCCACACGGGGATTACCCTAAATCCCTGGAACAGCACCTTCACTGGCCATGGGTCCTAGCCCAAGCACAGGGCACATTCCTGGTGCTGCTCTGCTCCCGTGGGTGGGGGTCCCCAGCCGCTTGCCCCAGGCTGAACCCCTGCCTCCCCCCTGCCCTCGCAGGTACATGATGATGCGGGATTGCTGGCATGCTGTCCCTTCCCAGAGACCCACCTTCAAGCAGCTGGTGGAAGACCTGGACAGGATCGTGGCCATGACCTCCAACCAGGTAGGAGAGATGGCAGTCACACTACCTGGGCCAGGTGCTCCCTGGGGGCTGCCAGTCCCCTCCTGAGCCCATCTTCGGGGTTTGTCCCTCGCAGGAGTACCTAGACCTCTCCATGCCGCTGGATCAGTATTCTCCTGGCTTCCCAGACACCCGCAGCTCCACCTGCTCCTCGGGAGAGGACTCTGTTTTTTCCCATGACCCGCTCCCGGACGAACCGTGCCTTCCCAAGTTCCCCCCTCAGCACAGCAATGGTGGACTGAAGCGACACTGAGGGTGGCACTGCCGAGGGTGCCGTGCCGTGCTGTGCCACACTGCCGTGCCCGTGGACACTGCCTGCACAGCCTGGTCGTGCTGAGCTGTTGCAGAAAGGGTTCAGAGACACCTGTAGCATCTCACGTAACCAAAACCACCCACCTCGTGCCAGCTTCTCCTGCTGCCTCATGTCAGCTCTCCGCAGCCCAAAGGGTTCACTCCCGTGTTTTTATGGCATTTCCTCCTTTCTTTTTTAAACCTCTTTTCTGTGAATTCTGTGCTTGAGTATTCCCACTTGGTCGAGCTGAAATCCTCTCCCGTGGGCAGTGCATGGCTGAGGAGCCAGCCAGGCATCCCGGGATGGCACATCCTGGTAGGCCACAGGGAGCCGGGCTGGTCTGCGACTTGGAGAACTTGCTAAGCCGGGAGCAGCACCGGGTTCCTGCGGCTGCACCAGCTGGGGAGCCTTGGTGTGCCAGGAACCTCAGTGGTGTGCCGGGACCCTCCCCGTGCTGGGAGCCTCGCTGGCGCGGGGCTCCCTCCCTGCCCGGGATGCCCCGGGGCTGGTCCCGCAGCCCCGCGGTGTCAGCGCCGATGGGCTTTGCTGAGCCACGCCCGGTACCTCCGGGGCAGGAGCCGCAGCGGGTGCAGCGCCCAGCACTGCTGTGAGGCAGCCGAACCCACCCGTGCTAAACCCAGAGTCCCGTGTACATAACGAAAAATATGTATAAATATGAATATATATTTACATGTCTTTTTAAAAGGGTTGTTACCAGAGATATACCAGTTTGGTAGGAAGGTACTAGTGGCTGGTAGATATCAGTTGCTATAAAAAAAAATCATATATTTTGCTACTTTTGCTGTTTTTATTTTTTTAAATTATGTTCTAAACCTATTTCAGTTTAGGTCCCTTGATAAGAATTGCTGCTGCTGCTTCAGTTTTATATGGGGTTGTATTAAACAATAATAATAATGTGTCGATGCCTTTTGGGAATCTGTTGTCATTACGTGCCTGGCCTTGCCCTGGCCCCACGTCCCCCCGCTCCCTCCCAGGGCTAGGAGCAGGGGGACGTGGGTCACGCCGGCCCCGGAGGCACCGGGACCCCGGAGCGGTGCCGCGTGGCTCCAGCCCGGCTCCGTCCCAGCCCTGGCCGGGGGACGTGCCCCCGCGCGCAGCCCCCGCTCCCCGGGCGATGCCGCCAGTGCCTTACCGGGGGAGCAGCCTCATCCCAGCTCTGCCCGTCCGTGCCCCCTGCTCTGTCCCAGTGCCTGAGTTCTGCTCCGGCGAGCTGGTGCCGGGACTGACGGGCATTTCCCTGGCCGGGGCAGCCTCTCCCCGGGGCAGGGGCCACGTGTAACCCCTCCCTCCCTGCCACCAGCGTCGAGATGCTGGAGCCAGGCCGCTGTTACTTGAAAAGTTTATTTTGCCTTTGTATGGAGAAATATTATTTGTTGTAAACTCTTCTGTAATGAATCTGGAATTCTTGTAATTATTAAAGACTTTAACCRTGACTTCGCCACCCACGGCCCGTCCCTGGGGGGGCGATGGGGAGGGGGCTGTCAGGGCTCTGAGTGCTCAAGCTCATCCAAGCAGCAGTTTGGGAAGATGACGTTTGAGGAGCAGACAGGATGATGGCTGGTTTTGTGGGAATTGTGTTTTTCAGGGCTCCAGCACTCCCCATAAAATTGTTTTAGCACCCTGCAAGCCACTGGGCCTGGGCAGGGGTGTGGGTGGTGGCTCACCGTGAGTGGTGGGGGTGGCGAGGGGCTGCCAGTCCCTCCCGAGCCCTTAAATGGTTGAGCTGAAGCAGCTGAAGCAGCTGCAGCATCACCAGCCTTCTCAGCCTTCTTAAATGCATCTGCTTGTTGCTATTTCCCGGTGTAAATTAAATCGATCAGCTGCACGCTGCCCCCCCCCCCCTTTAAATTAAGTAGAGCTTTTAATCAAGTGATTTATGTTGAATTTGTGGCCCTGGATTAAACTCGCAGCCCAGGCGGGGGGAGCAGGGCTGGGGGGCTCCATAAATCACTGCTCTCTCTGGGACTGGCTTGGCGAGGCACAGGGAGAGCTGGAGTTCGTGTTTACATCATCCCAAACTGCTGCTCTCACCATCTCCTGCTCATTTCCTGGGGTTACCAGGAGGGCAATTAAATATGATAACAAGCAGAGTGGCTGCAGCAGAGCTGCTGGTGCTCACTGCTGGGCTGGGGAAGGGGCACATGCAGCTGGGTGCCCGCTGCATTCCACAGGGACATGGGGACACAGGCATGGAGAGTCCCCGCGGTGCTGCGCTGGCTGGCACCCAGCAGAAACGCTGGAGGCTGATGGGACAGGGCTGCCTGAATGCTGCACCCCAGCAGGAAGATTCAGCTCCTCTCTGCTCTTCCCGGTAAGACATCCTCTCCATGTGGGCAATCTGGGAGATGGACATACCCCAAAGCTCACATCAGCACACCACAGGCCCCACTCAGGGTGGTGGGAGACCTGCAGGACCAAAGCACCCCCACAGCTGGGACCCTGCCCAGGGGATGCCTGCAGTCCCTCCAGCACCACCCGGCACCAGGTTCTCTCCTTAGGAGGGGGATGGGATAGGGTCCCTTGGGAAACGGCCCCAAAGCAATGGAGGATCTGAAGGTGCTGCCCTCAGGAGCCCCCTGAGCAGGTAGGGTGTGTTGGGCATCGGTGGCTGCTGAGCACTTGGCCCACGCCATGTTTGGCTCTTGCAGCATCCTTTGTCTCCTCCGTTCCTTGCCTTCCTCCTCCTCTCCTTTTAAAGCCCTTGGACTGTGCAGGGCTGGGACAATCTCTTGGCCCCAGCCCAGGATGTGGCTGCTCTGCCAGCACTGAGCTGGGCTTTGTCCCCCTGCCAGCCATGGCAGGAACCTCCTGTGCCATTCCACCTCGGCACAGGGCTCCACGGCTTGGAGCACRGCTCAGCAGATGCATGGGGAGTGATCCCCCCAGCCTGGGGGCCATGACTGCCCCCAGCCCTCTTGGCCATCCTCCGTCCCCCACATCCCACCCAGCTGTGGGGTCAGCAGGACCCCAGGGTCCAGCTCCAGCCCACCTCGGCCACCCACAGATGAGCAGAGACAAAGCCAGATGTGTGCAGCTGTGGCCGGGGCACATGGCTCCCCCAAACCCTTGCTCTCATGGACCCTGCCCTGCATTGTGCAGGCACCGGGAGGAGAGGCGGGACAGGCAGTGGGATGGGACCAACCCTGGGGACGCCCCGGGAACGTTGCTGCCTGCACCCCGTCCCATTCCACGCAAGGTTTGGCAAAGGAGCCCTAGTCCCACATTGCTCTAGGCTGGGATAAAACTCCGTCTCCTTTGTTACACATTTACAGCAGACGCAGAAGGGCTGCAGGAATGTGGCGCTGGGATCCGGGAGCTGTAAATCCCAGCCTTTGTTGTGCTTGGGCCGCACTAAATCACTGCTTTTCCCTCTGAATACTAATCTCCTCCAAAAGTGCTGACCGGGSCATCTTTCCCCAGCAGCTTTCTGGGGAAGAGGCTGATGCAAGGCCCAGGACTGGCTTTGGCACGGGAGACGTTCCCGACCAGCATCCAGCAGAAATCCCCAGCTCCCGGGCAAGGCGCTGCACCGGCGTGGCCGCGCACCCTCAGGATGGGACGGACCCGGGCGCCACAACCCCCCAGCTCCAGGCTGGAGCAGCCTTAGTGCGAGCATGCCCGTGGGAAGGATAAACAGCAGAGGAGCCAGTTCTCCAGGCTGAGAGGAGACTGGAAGGTGTTTGGCACCAGCGTGGCTGGAAAAGCTCTCCCCACGCCAAAGCACACACAGCCTTGGATCTCTGCAGTGTTTCATTTGCCCAATGTTGCAGAACAGAATCCTGTGATTTATGAGGCTCCACGGGGGTCGTTTCCTCCCCTCACTCAGAAGATCATGAAGTAAAATTGCTGCCTCTCCCCTCTGTGAGCCTGTGGGTTACAGGGGTCCTGGGAAGGTGCCTGGGGTCCCGACCTGCCAGGCAGAGCAGAGACTTGGACACGTCCYCCTGGAGAGCCCTGCAGCAGCAGTGACCTGTGAGGCCTGGGGGAGGAGGGGATTTTTGATCTGAAAATAGGTTTGTTCAGAGGTGTGTAAGTGGCCTGGGATTGCCTTGGGTTCATCCCCCTCTGCCTGCTCCAGTGCCCAGCTTCCCTGGGAGGAGGAAGGGTTTGCCACAACCTGTGCTCACTTCAGGTTGAACGCGGATACGGGGCTGGTGGACACTGYGAGGAATCCAAGGAAGAGCGAGTCTCAGCTTCCAGATCTTTCTAAATTGAAAACACAGGAGGCAAATGGACACGACGTGAGCCCTCGCACACACACCAGCGTGACGTGGTCACGGCAGAGTGTGGCCAGAGGACGGGGACGTGGGAGGCACCGGAGCCCAGCCGGAGCTCGCCCATGGAAGGGCGGTGTCCAGGTGATGTCCAGGCTCCCCGCCAGCCCCTCTTCGCTCTCCATCTGCGAAACCTCTCAGCAGAGGAATGTGCTGCTCCTTCGGCAGCCGGCACAGGCTGGCTCTGCCTTCATCCTGCCCAGGACAGCCGCCAGCCTCCTCCTCTCCCTCYGCCAGGAGCAGGGGCTGCCTGGCAGGAGCACCCTGAAGGAGCGCTGGGAGCGAGCACACGTCGGTGCTCGCGTGGAGCAGGAAGCTCTCTGGGCTGGTGGAGGCCAGCTGGCAAACGAAGGAGCCATTATCTGATCATTTCACCCCAAATCTCACCAGGGTTCCAAAGGCTACCAGAAGTTCAGCTGCATTTGGGAGTTGGAGCAGTCACAGGCTGGAACACCAGGGCAGAGGAGATGCCTTTCCTCATTATTGCGCTAAGAGGCAGCAGAGACTCCACAGCAAGGGTGTCATTTTATTGAAATAACATTTGTTCCCATTTATTAAACACAGATCCAGCGCTGCGGATGCTCTGGACGAACAAGGAGATGTTCAGGTACAGAGCTAAGGACACAGAACACCTGACAGCTGATTCTGCATTGCTGTAGGAGCCTGAGGTCTCAGGTTTAAAGTGCTGCTCACACCTGACCTTGGAGAACTGGCTTTTCAGCCAGGTTGTTCTAAAGGCTGTCTGACCTCTGGAAGAGACATTTCATTTCTACTTAGCACCAAATCTAATTTTACAGTAAGTATAAATATACATTTTTAAAATCCATAATGTGAGTAATTTCTGAGCATTTACATAGGACAGAGTAAAAAATTTAACAAATGCTAAAAACAGCTTTTCAGTATCCTCTGAGTCTGGCAAAAACTGAGTCATCACTGGAGCGTGTGAGGAGTTGCTTTGCAAAGTACTGAGAGCACTTGTGTGTAGTTCTGAGCCTGGTAAGGATTAACCAAATCTTCACACTTGGGAAAGGTGTGCAGGTCCTGGGTTGCTCCCTCACATGACCCAGAGGGATTCTGAAAGTGCAAGTCTGATTCCGTCATAGTGTGTGGCACCTGCATAGCTCTCACTGGGGAAAGCAAACACTCACAGGGGGAGGCTGTTCTTGTCACTAGTCTGCTCCTGTTCAGCAAGGTCTGAAGTCCTTCTGATCAGTTCAGTTCCACCACAGCACTGAGTGCTGCTCCCTCCTTCCCTGTGGTTATCCTCCTCAGTACAACGTGGCCACATAAGTCATTCTCTGCTGGTCCCTGTTTAAACCACACTGATCAGGACCAAGAGCCTGAGCTGTGACACTCAGCACAAGCTGCCGGCCCCGGGTGTGTGTGGATGTTCCTGCAGAGGATTTCACACTGTAGAACAGGCTTTGCTGGACCCCCAGCCCAGCTTGTTCTGTGCCCAGGCCATTCTGACATGAAAAGCTGCCTTTGCTAAGGTTTGGGAGCACAAACACCTGTTCAGGAACAGCACAGACAGCAGCACCGTTATTAACATATTTACACCATAAGTTAAAAGTAGCAGGGCAAGGATCCAGCACAAAACAGAAGTTGGAGCCATCCAGACAGCAGTGGCCTAGTTGCTAACAAGCTTGGGACAGAGAGAGAGGGCCCTGAGGGCTACTGACGCCTTGTTGTGTAGAGCAGCCTCCTGGGGAATCCCTGTCCCCTTTGCAGGAGGTGTGGAGATGGAAGCTGTTCCCTCCCAGTGCTGCCTCTGGGTTAGGCTCCGTTGGCACCGGCCTTGCTGCTCTGGGACGCTTCCATTTTGGTCTAGGGGCAAAAGAAAAGAGCAGATTTTAGGCAATGCAAATGATTCTTGAAATTCAAAATGTTTTCTGAAGGTGTCTTCCCATTTACCATGGGAAGCTGCTCTGGAGGGTAACAGCTGATGAAGAGCAAAGTTCTTCAGGTTAAATGAGACAGGAGTCCATCTGGACTCCCAAACTTGCCTTAAGCAGCATCCCACATGTGCACATAAGCACCTAAATAGAAATCAAATATTCACAGAAAGAAAATGGGCAAAAGAAAGACAATCCAATCACTGCAGAAATATTTGTACAAAGTGGCTCTTAACATTCTGTGTGATTCCAAGGGAAGGCTGGTCTGCCCTAGTGGTCCAAAGCAGATTATTAAGGAAGAGTATATACTAGGATATACTAGTAATTCCCCCAGTGCTGTGCTCCCTCCCCCAGATCGACAGCTCTCTGTCACGTATGGTATTTTTGTGTTGAACAGCCCTCAATGCAGTTCTCATCTAGTTTCTCCATCTGCTCCTTGAACTCAGTGTTCACAATGTTCTGTAGCACACACTTCCACGCTTTGGCTGTAGGTTGTGTGAATAACAATCTCTTTTGGGAAGTCTAAGAACTCTGACAAGCTCACCTCTCGTGGGGGAGGCTTCACCGACGCTTCCGAGAATGGCAATTTCTCTGTTGGCTGAGACACAAATTCTTCATTCTTTAAGGAAAAAGCAGCTGTAAGTCACAGAACCCTCTCAGAAAGGGCTAAACCCCACAGTCGCTTCTCACTTTTGAGCAAGGCTGTTCCCTGCTCACTCTATGAAAGCTGTGCTGGCATTTCCAGTGTCTCCCCAGCACAATTTAACTATGTGGAAATATTTCTCGCAGTCGATACAACATTCTCTAATTCCTGCTGCTGCTTTTATCAGCTGGGACTAATCTAAGGAATTCAGTGCAGCATGATGCTGAGAATCATATGCTCTGGCTTTCTTACTCTAGATATTTTGGCTCATTTTGTCCTGGACAACTGAGCCCAAATCCAGTAGGAGGGCTGAAAACAAATCCTCTTTAACTGGCTTCTCTGAGCTAAATGTACCTGGGTTGAGATCTAAAGCAACTCAGAAGGTCGTGGGTGCTCCTCGGCTGAAAGCCAATACCGTGGTACTGAATAACCAGCTGTTCCCAGCAATAGGACCAGTTGTGCCACAGCAGATCCCTGTTCCCTTCCCTTGCCTCTTAAATCAGAACATGCAACTGTGAGGCTCTTGGGGAGAAACATCTACACAGTGCAAGAACAGACACTGCTTGTGCTCTCTGCCATGGTGTCAAACATTGGTTTTGTCTAGCTTTGGAAAGGTTTGGTCACATTCAATTCCCAACGATTTCAGCATGTTTTCCTGCTTGCAGACTACTATTTCTAACCTTTCTTCCCTGTACAACAGGGGCAGGATCCAGGAGGGTCTCCTGACCTTGAAGCACAGAGGTCATCACTCCAGCAGCTTCACCTGCCTGGGGAAGAACACAGAGTCATAACTTCAGTCCACTTGCAGGATCAAAGAACAAGATTCCTTTGTTTTTATAATGTATAATGGTTGAGCTATTAACCTAAAAGTTTTATTCAAACAACTCACCTTGTTCTGTGGAACGGGAACAGATTGTGGCTTTATGTCTACTAAGTACAAGGCACGGGAAAGCAAGAGCAGAGAAGGGGGAACGTTCTCCTTTAAATGGAGATCCAGCCACTGTCAGAAGAAAACAGAAGGAAAGTTACTTCATATTGGCTCTATGTGGGTATTACTTAATACAGCACTCTTTGTCCTTAAAGTAATCTTGAGTTTGATTAATAGTTTTGTGTTACCGTAATGAGAAGAAATGGTTCTAAGGAGTTAGAAATAACCCCCACTTCACCCCTTGCCTCTAGCTGGCCCTGGTGCTACTTGGTTTGCTCTTTAGTCTAGGACATAATCTGGACACTTCATGCCTTAGAGCTCAGCTCTGCAGGTGAGGATCCAACTTGAAACTCGTGCCTGAAATCTCAGGAAGCTGTGCCTGCTGTACCTGACCACTGCCTGGAATCTGTCCTCCGAGGAACCAGGGCACGCTCACCTGCCCCAGCTGCTCTTTCAGCTGCTCCTCGGAGAGCCCCAGTGACCGCATCCCTCTGGCCCTGCAGGCACTCTGCAGCTCCAACACGCTCAGGCCACCGACCCCTTCCTTAGCGATCATCTGGAAGGAACAGCAGCATTCCCATGCAGGCACAGAGTAAGCCAAGACCCTGATGTACCTGAAGGCGTGATGTACCTGTGGAGGGTATGTGGGCAGGGACACAAGCCTCACGCAGAACCTGTGAGCACGTGGTCCACCAGGCAGTCCCTCTGTGCTGTTTCAGACTCACCTCGTCATCTGCCTTGATGGTCCTGAGCCGGAGCAGCAGCTGGAAGCGGAGCAGGTTGTTGGTGCCAATGGGCTGCAGCTCCAGCAGTTTGCACAGGGCCACCAACTGCGGCCGCTCCAGGTGCTCCAGGGTCAGCTCGTCCTCAAAGAGCTTGGAGAAGCGGACGATCTCCTGCGTGCTGGGCCTGTGGCCGCTGTGCCGGATCTAAACAAAGGGCCAAATGCCAAACCTGAGCAGGATCACCCTTTGGGAATCCTCTTTCCCTCTTCCCTTTCCCACACTGGAATTCCTATCTCTAATGGAAACAGGATGATACAGTTAAAAGTCAAAGTGAAACTGTTATTGAGTGGCCCCCAGAAGAGTTTCACAGGGTGAAACTTGCACCATTCCAGGATGGAATTCCTGTGAGCACAGCTCTGACAGTGGAGTCAGCAGGTGTCACCTGCGGGAGGCACTCAGGAAACAGCACCTGAGAGGGCAGCTCCGTGCAGCAAACCTCTCCACAATCCCAGTACAAATCCCGTGTTCCCTGCCCAAACCAGCAGCACTAAAGGTGTATCAGTGCCATCCATGGCTGCCATCCCCAGCATGGCCCATCCTACCTGGTGCAGGTAAGAGGAGAATTGTTTCCCTTGTCCTGTGTCTGCTTTGTTCCTTTTGGCCATCTCTGCAATGGTCTCCCGCAGGAACTTTGCTAACTCCAGCTTTGCATTTAACTTCTTCTTCTGCTTTTCTTCCTTCATTTGGGAAATACAAAATTATAAATTAGAAAATATAATTAGAGATTTCATTTGGAAAACAGGTGGGAGGGGATTCTGGGAAAGAGACGAAATAAGACTTCAGTTCTGAAAGCACCAAGTTTTGGTTACTGTTTGGTTACTGGTTACAGCACAACCTTCCAACTCTGCTGCTCAACTCAGGAGTAAGGTGGGAATGTCTCGCCCAGACATGTGGGTGAGGCTCATCCTTCCAGAAGCAGGCAGGGAGGAGCAGCTCTCTGCAGTTGCACAGCTGTTCCAAAGAGCTGTGCACACACTTCACAGCCTCAGAGAGGACACAAACCTTTTTTGACTCCGTCTCAAATGTCGAGGGCAGCATTTCAGGGAAGAGCTTCAGAAACACAGGCAATAGAAATTCCATGAAAGGGACAATGACAAACACCAGGAAGGGAACCAGCCGGAAGAGATCTGCGCAAGTTCTCAGCAACTGTACGGAGAAGAGCACAGCAGAGATTACCCAGARATTATCACTCAGCCAGACACACAAAATGTGTCCAAAGAAGGGGTTAAGCCTCTTACTGCATCACTTTATCCAGGTGCTGTGGCACTCACCCTTCGCCTCTCCCTCCTGGTGAGCACCTGGCCATGGAGCAGCCTCCACACCATCCTGGCAGCCACCTTGGTGTCAATCCAGAGCAGGTGGAATCCATTGTAGTAATGTTTCAGCTCATCCACAACTTTTTGTCGCAAGGACTTTTTTCCTGCAGGGGCCTCTACAACCTGTTTTGTTGGAGTTTTAGCTCTCTGGTTTCCAGGATTCCGGTGGGGTGGGGATTCATCTGGGAGCTGCTGCTGCGGGTGGGTGGAGGTGTGCAAGGTGTGGGCAGGTAAGCGAGGCAAGGCAGCGCCCAGGCAGGCACGGAGAGGCCAGCGATGGGTTTTGGAATCTCTTGAAATCCAGGTGAACTGGGAATCCACCAGCTGGACAAGAGCAATGGCTGGAGAGTACGGAGGGCTGGAGTGCACCAGGAGATGGGAGCCTCTGAAACTGGAGAGGTGTTTCAGTAAGAATAGTGCAGTGAGGCGAAAGTACCAAGGCATCATACCCGAATTAACGTTCTCAGCGCCAAATTAACCTCGTGAAATTGATATTGTGGCTGAGATACTGATCCTTCAGCAACGGCTGAAACAGTGTTTCAGTGCTGAAATTGTTCAGTGTTCTTGAAATTTTGAGAACTTGTCCTGTGCTAACAACTCCTCTTGGGGGAGAACCACCCAAGCCTCCGCAGTGCCTCTCGGAAGCCCTTTTACCAAGGACTGGGATAAAATGAGCCAGTGGCAAACAAACCCCCCACATCCCCACCCCCGCCTGTGGAACACACCCGGGAAGGACTGCGGGGCTTACCTGGCCCTGGCCACGGCCAGGAGCGCGCTACAGCCGCAGGCGGCCATGGCTGGCGGCACTGCCGGCGCTGCGGAGCGGGGGCGCCGGGCTCTCACCGCCAGCAGCGCCGGGGCGCGGCAGCAGCTCCGGGGGGCGCCGGGGGGCGCCGGGGCCCGGCCGGACCCATCCCCGTCCCGCTGCCGGGAGCGAGGGGAGCGTCGGGGTCGCACCGGGGGCTCCCACGGGGTCCCGGCTGGGCCGGCCTGGCCGCGCTACCCTTCTCCGGTCCCTGTGCTCGTCCCAATCCCCGTGATCTCGATGCCGTCTCTGTCCCGATTCTGGTCCCGGTTCCGGTCTGTCTCACCACCCGCCGCCCTCCTCCCGTCCCTCCCACCCGTCCCGTCCTGCCCCGCGCGCGCCGCTCTGGCCGGTCGCCGCTCTGTGGTACGCGTGCCGACACGCCACCGCGCCTCCTCAGCATCAACCAATCGAAGGCAGCTCTGAGACCCCGCTGGAGGTCCGCCCAATGGGAGCGTAGTGGGGCGGGGCTTGACCCGAGGAGCCCTCAGGAAAAGCCGCTGATTGGCCACGAGAACAGCGGCGGCGCGCGGATGATGACGTCACGGGCCGGTGCGTGATGCCATCGGGAGACGGGGGCTCTGCGCATGACGTCATGGGGGGCGCTCGGGACCGGCCGCGGAGCCTGAGGCCTGCGGTGGAGCCGCACCGGGGTCTGGGCGGGGCGGGACTCGCCGCTCCCCCCCTCCCAGGGCCTTAAATCCAGTCCCACCCCTGCCATGGGCTGTGACACCTTCCACTATCTCCGTCCACCCTGGCCTTGGACACTTCCAAGGATGGGGCCAAGCCACAGCTACTCTGGGCAATTTGTGCCAGGGCCTCACCACCCTCACAGGGGAGGATTTCTTCCCAATATCCCATCTAACCCTGTCCTCTGGCAGTGGGAAGCCATTCCCCCTGTCCTGTCACTCCAGGCCCTTGTCAATACTCTCTCCATACAGCACAAAACGGCTTCGGACCATCTCTATGTATGACGGGACAGGCAGAGCGGAGACTCCTCTGCGTGTTCCGGGTACAGGTTTGCATGGAATGAGGTGTCAGAAGGTTCACACCCTGACATGTGTGAGGCAAACACTCCAATCCTGTGTGCCTGAGGAGCGGATGGGACACATCGACAGCTGCAGAAGCATTCTCAGCAGGTGACAGGTGACTTGATCCCTTGAAATTTTGAAGGACCCTTCCAACCCAAGCCATTCTGAGATTCGATGAAATACCATCTGGTTTTGGGAGACTAGAGAGGAAAAAACATTTTGTTGCCCCAATGAAAAAAGCTCTGGAGCCTTTTGGCTAATAGATGCCCAAACAGAGGAACAATATTTTTAAAAGTAGAAAATCAAATGGGGAAAGATGGGTGAAAATGGGGACAGAGGTCCCGAGTCTGCTGCCAGAGCTCCCCGTTCAAAACGGGGATTTAAACACATTTAGATTATGTCTGAAAGAGTTTTTTCTCTGGAGACAAGGGGAGACACTCCTGTTCTGAGGAGACTGATCATGGATGCATCCATGCTGTGCAAGGGCCTTTAGGAAGGTCCCTAAAGTGATGAACAGAATCACTTTTCAAATTTCCTTTATTACAGCTATTCCCAACCCCCTGGACCAGCCCAACGCCTCCCTACAGTGCGATCCAACCCACCCCGGGGCAGGGGAGCTGTGGATTTGGGAATTACCACTCAGTCTGTGCTCAGTGACTCAGAGAGCTTGTGTCTTCAGCTTCCTCTTTCAAGTTTGATCATGTCTCTCTCCCCCTAATTCTTCCTGGTTTATTATCTGATTTTTTTCTGTCCTGGTAACAGACGTGCCGTATCTCCCCATCTTGGTTCCTTCCCTTTCGCCTGCCCTTTTCTTGCTTTCCGTTTTCCTTTTCTTTTCCTTGTTTTTTCTGCAGGACAGATTTATTGTGTTCCCCTCAGTTGGGTTTCCTTCCACCAAAGAAATCCTAGAGGGTTGGGGAGGAGGAGAATTAACTGCAAACATCTCAATGCATCTCTTTCCAGCCAAAATAGGATTAGAAACTCCTGTGGATGACACGTCTGCACCCTGATGCCAAACCTCAGAAGCTACAGAGAGACTCTGCAGGGCACCTTGCTACCTCTCTGGTTGTCCCCCAGGGCTTGTGCTGCCCAGTTGGAGTTAGACACACACATGGTACCTCCTGACCCGTTCCAAGCCACGGGGCAAAGGTGCAGCTCCAGAACACAGTCCTTGTCCCAGTGGTTTCCCTCGTGCCGGGGAGGACAAAGTCACAGAATCTCAGGATGGGTCAGGCTGGAAGGGACCACAGTGGTCCATCTGGGCCCACCTCCCTGCTCAAGCAGGCTTGTCCCAGAGAACGTGGCACAGGATTGCATCCAGATGGGTCTGGAATATCCCCACTGAGGGAGACTCCACACCCTCTCTGGACAAACTGTTCCAGTGCTTTGTCACTGCCTAGAAAAGAAGTTCTTCCTCATGTTGGGGTGGAACTTGTTGTGTTTCAGTTTATGGCTGTTGCTTCTCGTCCTGTTGCTGGGCACCACCAAAAAGAGTCTGACACCATCCTCTGACTCCCCTTGGAGATACTTATTTGGATTGATGAGATATTTGTATGGACTGATGAGAACCCCTCTCAGTCTTCCTTGATCCAGACTAGCCAGATCCTGTAGTCTCTCCTCATCATCCAGACCCTTCATCATCTCTGTGGCCTCTGTTGGACCGTCTCTAGTGGCTCCTTGTCTGTCTTGTACCGAGGAATCCAGAAATGGACACAAATCCCTCCCAGTCCTCCCTTCTCCCCGGGTCTACTGCGGGTCACTGCAGCGCCACCCCCGACCGAACTACAACTCCCGTGGTGCCTCGCGGCGGGCACCGCCCAGGCGGCCAATAGGGGATGGCGGCGCGTGCGCGCGCGGCTGCGCAGTGCGGCGGCGGCGGGGGGCGGGCGGAGGCGGAGGCGCTCGGCGGGGCCGCACCGGCATAGCCGCTCCAGCGCCGCCGCCGCCAGCGCCTCCCTCGGCCGCCGACCCGCCGGGCCCGCTGGGCCCCGCCAGCGCCTCCCTCGGCCGCGGCGGGCGCTGGGGGCGGCCGGCCTCCCCGGGGCGGAGCCCGGCGCCAGCGGCGGGGGCGCGGAAATCGAGGCCGGGGCTCCGTCGCGGCCTTGCTGGTGCTGCGGGAGGAGGAGGCGGAGGCCCCGCGCCGCCCCCGCCGCCGCCTTTGTCTGCGCGGGGCCGGGCGGACGCGGCGGGGCCGTGAGAATGGAACTGACTGAAGGTGAGCGCGGGGCCGCGGCGGCCCCGGGGCGGAGGGGCCGCGGCCGCCATGTTGCTGCGGGAGCTGCGGCGGGGCCGGGCCGGGCCCGAGCAGAGCAGAGCAGACCCTTGGCAGGGCAGAGTCCCGGGCTCGGCGCCGTCACGCGGGACCCCCGTGCCGTGCCCCCCGGCCGGCTTCGCGCTCCCCGCTCCGGCCCCGCGGCTCTCACTGGGCCCGAGCCCCGACCTGCTGCGGGCGAGAAACTCGGGGTTTCACCCGCGGAGCCGTCGGTGTCTCCACGCCGCGGCCTCCCCGGCTCGAGGAAAAGGGTTTTATTGCGCACGGGAAGAGCCGCGGATCAGCGAAGGATTTGTTGTTGCGCGGATGTTATTTTTTTGCGGTGCTGTTGCGTTGTGCTGCACTTTGTTGTGGTCTCGCTCTGCTTTCGTTTCGCTGTCAATACATTCGGTCGTTTCAGTGCAATTTGTTGTTAAAAGTCTTAATGATAACATGGATCTATAGATGCTAACTAGCCCAAAGGACAGCATTAAGTGGCCAGTAGTCATAGTTGAAGGAAAAATTGTAGTGTGTTTTGATGACTTCAGGTCTTTCAGTGCAGAGACATACTGTGAACGTTTTGGTAGGTAGATTTTTTCTTTTATTAATAATTTTTATGAAGTTCTTGAAAAGATTTTGCTCCAAAACCCGAGCATGTGCTTCATGAAGGTGCAGGGTAAGAGTGGAGTATGGTAGTCAAAGACTGTATGCTTTGTTTTAATACAAATATATTTTGCATTTTTCAGTTTGGCGACTTTGCCTGAGTTTGAGGTGGTTCACGTGAGACACGCTGTGGTTCTTGCCCTGGTTGTGATATGTGACAGCCTGTCACGACGTTACAGTTTGGTATTGCCGGAGATCTGACTTCTGGCTTCATATCGGTATCAGCCCATGACTTTCCCTGAAGATCCAAAGATTTTGCTTCATGTTTCCCGATTGAATCCCACGGCTCTCAAATCAAATGAGTCTCTAACATCCTTTTCCAGACCCCTGTTCTCTGCTGGCCAAGTTGTTTCTTTCCACAGCACCGTGGGAAACTTGTTCCAAGTGCCCTTATCAAACCCAGTTACAGACGTGACTGTTTTTTCTGGCATTCAAAAACCAAACACAGAACACCTTTGCAAAAGTGCACAGGGAAGCAGCCTCACCTCATGCTTTAAAGTTTGTCAAGAGGCCTCTGATTCACTGCTGGTGTCTGCCAAGAGGGACAGCTCAGTCCAGCTGGAGTCAGGAGAAATCCACAGGCTGCAGGTTTCCTGTTAAAGACTCACATGCAGGTGAAAATTCGGTGTTGTCGTAACGTGTGTAAGTGGAGCTTTGCCTGTAGGATGTGTAAAGGACATGCAGAGCAGAACAGGACAAAGCAGATTGCATAGGCTGAATGTAGGGATCAGTAGGAGCAGTTGTTTTATTTGTTGTTCATACAATTCTGACCTGCTGGGATGATGTCCCAGGTGACAGAGGTGTCCCTCTGGGTGATGGTTAACATGACTAGAAGCAGTGGATATGCTCAACCCTGGGGAGGAGTGAGGTGCAGGGGTGTGTGTGAACTGCAGGCTTAAGGTTTTGAGAGGTCAGGAGTGATTGCATCGCTTCAAACACCTGCCCAGCCAGGCAGCTCTGTCTGTCTGTCAAACACCTGCAGCAGTGAGCAGCCACTGAGAGCAGTTGCTGCATTGGTTGGGTGCTTGAGGGGACCAGCACCAGTGCAGAGTGGATACTTTGGAATGAAACAGCGCAGAAAATGGCAGTAAACATCTGTGGAGTAAGGAGGGGTGGTAGGATGTGAGCAGAGGTTTGAATCTCTCTGATTTAGGTCTGTGTGGACAGGAACTGGGTTGGTATTTGTACATAAAGATGTCTTGCAACTTCTGCTTTTGAGTCTGTTGATAGAAAGCCCGGCTCAGCCACTGGACAAGGCAGTGACACCGTTCTGAGCACACACGTCTGACTCACAGCAGTGCTTCCAGCTCCCTTAGGGAGCCAGCAAGTCAGGTCCTGTCTCACAGCAAACGCTTCCCATGCGTGAAACACCTTACCTCTGACTGTGCTAACCCCATGTGGGGATTGGCAACAGAAAAGGGTGGGATAAGGTTTCCTGAAACCTCTGTTTAAAATGTGTGTTCTGGACTTTTATCAGTAGCTGCTGTGTCTCTCCCCGCTGTGCCCACAGCCATCCTCAGCCAAACCTACGGAACTCCCTGGCTGGGAGGAAGAAAAGCTGTGTTCACATGGGATTGGAATTGTTTGCTAATCTGAAGTCAGTTGTTGTTTAGTCTAATGCAGCTTGAAAGCAAGGTTTGAGAACTTTAAGTCTTGTTTTCTGAGAGCGAAGTTGAAAAATACTCATGCTAAAACTGGCTTTAGGTAAGTGCAATAGTTGATGAAAATGTGAACCCGGAGGATCCATAATCTCTGCAAAACCTTCCCCTAACTGAGCACTCACTGTTGGAGTGGAACTGATTTTTTGAGTTGAAAAGGTTGGGATGGGAACTGAAACAGTGTTCACTTAAGAAAAAGCTTTACTAGACTGACCTGCCTTATCCTGTACTGCTTATGTTTTTTCATTTGCCTTTTCCTCTGGTACTTTGAATTGTGACTCTCCCATGGACAACAGGAAAATATTTACTGAAGGTGTGTAGTCTCAGTGTTTGTAAATGGTCCTGTGTCCCTGTCAGCCCTGGGAAAGGACAAGAACAAAACGGTGGACACCCATCTTTAAAGGAAACTCTTTCTTTAGGAAATTCAGTTGCACTTTTGAAGCTGTTGATTTCAAGTTGTTTGCAGCAGCTGTGAAGTGTCCATTTCCTATAAGCCTTGGAATGATGAAACTGTTTATTTATCTCTCCGTCTCCAGTGTTGTATCGGTGCAGGATCTGTTATGGGTCATGTTCGGAAGCCAAATTGTACAGCTCACAGGAGGCTGACGCTGTGGGTTAATAGAGTAATCACTGGCATAGTGAGAAGAATTTATTCTGAAATACTTTTCTGCAAGATCAGCTGGAAATCCTGTTCCCCTGTGGTTTGGGTGGTGTTGCTCTGCAGCAGGGATGGCTCTCTGGTGACAGTGGGGTGTTCTTTGCATTAGTGCTTGGGAGGGACGTATGCAAAGTGATCCTTCCTTAGGTTTGGATGTTGAGATTGCTGTGCGCTCAGGATTCCTCATTGTGTTCTATTATTTTGGGTCACTCCACGGCCTGTCCTCTCACTGTAGTTTTGCCCAGATGCCACTTCATTGGGCAGCATCTGGAAACTGATCTACTGATGGAGAATTTTGGGCAGGAAGGAGGGTGGGAAAGTCTGAGTGTGTTAACAGTGATGACAGTGAGAGACTGGGCAGGAAGGAGCTCTCAGTGATGTCAGTGCTGTGGGAGGACAGAGAACAGCCTCAGTGCTTCGGGGCTGCTGAGAGTAGTTCTGTGGAGCTTGACCCTGTTCTCAGCCTGCAGGGAATTACCGAGGCACAAACTCGGGACAGGGTGTCCCAGCTGTGCAGCACAAGCTGGCACCCAGGCTGAGTGACACAGGTGAGCTCCAGGAGGAATTAAAAAGAAACAAATCATAACTATATTCTTTAACTGGTAGCTCCTGAATTCAATGTAGATGGAGTGTTTTGAAGTTCATTAATCCACACTTTCGTCATGTAACAAAACAAAGCACATTGACAGCCACCTCTGCAGTGCCCGTGGGAGCCGCACTGGCAGCTGGGGCTGTGCCCTTCGAGCTGTGGACATTCTTGGAGCGCTGTCACAGCTTCTTAAAGAGTTTTTTGTAAGTATTCAGAAGAAAAAAAGGTTGAACCTGGTTTTAGTAAAAAATAAAGCCTGGCCTAGGGTGAGAATCTGCTGTTTGCTCTTCAGTTTGGCAGATGCAAAGTAACAATTTGGTGGTAAATAGTACAAACAGTCCCACTTCCTCTTCCCAGAACGGGGGTGGTTTGGGGTTTTTGACCTTGCTGTGCAATCCCACGTGCTGCTCCTCAGATCTGCATCCCCTGACAGGGGCAGTGGTGTTGGCTTGCTGGCTGATGTGCAGAGCTGTGGAGGAAGGGATGGTTTCACAGCCCCGAGGTTTAAAAGTTCTTGCACTGAGAGAATTGTGCTGCACAGCCTTTGCTGTTATTGCCCTGAATTGCTTAATTACAGTGACAGACGTGCTTGAGTTGATCTCACAGGGCAGTGAAGATGAGCACAAACATCAGTTTAATCTGAGTGTGAAGATCATCCAAAAACATCACCCCAAAACACGCAGCACAAATATGATCAAGTTCTTGYTCCTGTTAGAACTTTAGTTACTTTTTCCAGTCTTGGAGGAGGGAAGTTCTCAGTGTTAGGAAAGCTCTTAGCTAAAGTATTGAGATACATGGCTTTAGAAGGGTGAGAATTTCATGTGGGCAGGGTTTTATGGAGGTTCCCATTAGGAGAAGTGTCTGTGGTTCTATTATGTAGTTCATTAATGTAGTTTCAAACCCAGACCAAAAGGGCACAGTAACCCTCCTGTGTGCCCACACAGGCAGAACAAATACCATGGGGCCGTGTTTGCTTTGGAAGGGCTGAACTAACCTTGTGGGAAGCAAACTGGTGTTTCTTACCTGCAGGTCGGGTCACTGTGTGTTGCTTTTTGTTGAACATTGAGCTGCTTATGTGACTGCCAAAGCCTTCTCTGAGCCAGCAGTTGAGTTTTGGAAGTCTAACTTTGATTTAGTCTGATTCTGGTGGTCTGATATGCACTGGAAGGTTGAAGGTGTGTATGCCAGTGCGCAGCTGGAATCTCATTCGGTGAGTAACCTCAGGGTTTGGAGGTCTCTTGATGCTGAGGCTCAGAACCATGCAGTGCTTAGTATTAAAATAAGGTGTGAGGGGAAGGAGAATAACCCTCCTCACTCCTGGCAGCTACCGAGAGCCAGTGCATGCAAACTGCACTCTGCTTTTCTGGGTAGGGAGGAGGTTAGGAAGCCCCATCTGAGGCTGCTGCAGGGCACTGGCTTCCCACTGGCCAAGGTGGAATGACCCACTTGCTTTCATTGTGCTGTTGTTCAGAGCAGCCCATGGCTCAGGGTCCTGCTCACCTAAGGGCTGCTCATGTCTCAACTTTTGGCAAGGAGGTGGGGAGAGAGGAGGAGGAGAGGTTTCTCTGTGCTTTGTCTTTCTGTGGTGCTCCTGGGTCATGCAGTTTGCAGTGACTGTGTCAGGAGTACTCGGTATCTCTTGTATGCTGGAGGGTGAAATGCTGTCCAGCTGCTTTTGGTTGGAACAACCCTTCCTAGTGGAGAACTAGGAGGGCTTTAGAGAGTGCTGGGGATTTTGGCACTATTATTCTGACTTTGTAACCCTTGGGCTCATAGTTCTTAAGCACTCATAGGTGCTTCTGATATTTTTAAAAATGTTTTGGAAAAGAAGAAAATGCTCATGTGAAAGACAATAGCCCTTTGTAACGGCTCAGTAACACCAGTCCTCTCTAAATCCATGTGAGGGTGGCTACTGAATAGAGAGGGGAAGATGGGTCTTGAGATGCCTTTTTTCCTCACCTGTTTAATTTGCTTAATTACTGTTTTTTAATTTACACTGACTTCTAATTTCCCTTCCCCTGCCTCTAGGCCCTATGAGAAAAAGGGAAAGCTAAGGATGCTGGAGCAGAACAATGGATTTCTCTTTCTCTTTCATGCAAGGGATCATGGGAAACACAATTCAGCAACCACCTCAACTCATTGACTCTGCCAACATCCGCCAAGAGGAGGCCTTCGATGGCAGCAGTGACATTGCCGAGGATGGGGGCCGGACGCCGTACGAGGCCGCGCTGCAGCAAGGCTTCCAGTACCCCACGCCCACGGCGGAGGAGCTGCCCCCCCTCACCAACGGGTACCCCCCGGCCATCAGCATGTACGAACCCCAAGCCAAATACCAGACGTACGCTCAGTATCCCAACGGATCGGCCAATGGCTTCGGAACAGTCAGGAACTTCAGTCCCCCGGAGTATTACCAAATGGAGAACTCTAACACGAGGCCGCACGAAGTTCTGGAAAAACCTTCCCCTCCCCAGCCGCCACCTCCACCACCACCTTCAGCTCCACAAGTGGGGATTCCAAAGAAGACTGGCTCACCAGAGATCAAACTCAAAATAACCAAAACTATCCAGAACGGCAGGGAATTGTTTGAGTCCTCCTTGTGTGGGGACCTGTTGAATGAAGTCCAAGCGAGGGAGTACGCTAAGGCAAAACATGAAGGGAGGAAAGAGAAAAGGAAAAAAAGTAGCAAGCATGACTCTTCCCGATCGGAAGAGCGCAAGTCACACAAAATTCCAAAATTAGAACCAGAAGAGCAAAATGTAAGTGGAATGGTAATTTCAGCCATCTGTACACCTGGTATTGTTGGTGGAGAGTGCGTCCGGCAGGGTTTGTCCTTGTTCTGGCTGTGTGCGCGCTGAGTCACTGAGTTTTAGTTACTCGTTGGAGCCTCAGGATGAGGTTGCCAGGAGCTGTGTTTGTAGGACAACACAGTGTTGGTTTAAAGTCTCATGTGAAAAATAAATGTTAGAAAAGGTTATATATTCTTTTCTAAATATTATTTAGTGTTACAGCATGTTCAGAGTTTGCTCTGCTCTGGGCAGTGTTGAAGATGGAGCTTCTGGACAAAAGCACACACATTCCTAAAATTGCCTGTCAAAATAGTGCTGGGTTGTTGAGTGGAAAGTCAGGTTACTTGGGATATTCAGCACTGAAAAATTTAATTAATCTTTGAAAGATATTAAAAATATTGTGATTTACAAAATCCAGGAGCTGTGTAGCATCGGTAGAACCAGTAAAAGTGAGTGTTGTAGAACAGCAGGGGAATGAGAAATACCAGCTGACTCAGTGAACTTTGGGAAGATTCAGTATTGCTGTCTGTTCCTGTTTCTGTCAGGTTTTGTACCATGTCCGTATCTAGGGGATGTACGTCAGGTGGTGTTAACTGAGATTCTGAGAAGCAAAGACCTAAATTACTTCAGTGCTCTCTCATTCTTTTTCTTTCAGTTTCATAAGCCACTCCAGTACTTCTGTTTCCTTTCTCTTGCTTGTTTCTGTCACCTCTCTGGTGCTGGTTTCTGCCTCTCCCAGTCTGAAGGAATGGGTGGCAGAGAGGCTGGTGAGTGCCAGGAATGGGGAAGTTGCTGTATCTGGCCAGGACAGAAATTGCCCAGTGCAGGCTGGGCTGGGCTGTTACAGAATGTAGCTGAGTTTTTGGTAAGGTCTGTGAAAGCCCTTGGTGCTTGCTGCTTTTGAGAGGTTTGGGAGAAGGTCTGTCCTGCAGGGATCAGCTCTGATGTAGTAGAGCAGGTTTTGTGCTCCTTGGACGTACTGTTGGAGCCCCTGTGAGGTGGCCGTAGGAGCTGCTGTGTCCTCCTGGCACTTCCCTTGCACTGTACCTGCTTTCTGGCCGCTCCTCCAGATTCCGTCACCCCCACATGTGGGTGTCAGTTTGTCCCCCCTCTTATCAGTGACTCCCGTTCTACTGCTGGAGCTTCAGCTGTGCCTGTCCCTCTGGCTCTGTTACCTGCTTACCATGAGAATGCAATCTTTTGTCTTTCACAGACTGAGCTAAAACCTTGCCTCTTGAATTCCAGGTTCCTAGTCATGTGTGTCATCCAGAAATCTTGGTCTTGCTATTGTGCTCCTTGTAGCTTCCCCTTCCCTTTCCTTTTCCAAAGATGGTGTTGCAATAAATGTTTCATGTTACCCAGCCCTGTTTCAGACACAGACTGCTCTGACAGGAACAGAATTTTGTGCCGGTGGTTTTCGGTATGAGTTTGCCAGGGCAGTCTCAGGTCCATCCTCCCATCATTTTGCTTTCAACTGCATGATTTTATCTTCATGTATGTTCATCATGTACACTTTTGTCATCTTCAGTGTTAATGGTGTGAGACTTGTGACTGGTGATCATCTTCATAGGACCAAACAACTTTTGGTACAACGTTGGTTGTTTTAGTCTTACACTCAGCAAGTCTGTGGAAAGTCAGGTGATCTGCCGGTTATTCCTTCTTCTGACACCATAATCTCAGTGGAAACCCACTGACTGTGAGGGGATGCTCTGATCGGAGAGCCTGATTTGAAGTGGAAATGTTGTGAAAACATTGGTGAATGTTAAGCTGTGAACTACCAAGCCTCTCTGCTTGGTAGTTACGTTCTGTGAGGAGCTGGAAGTTTGCAGTCTGTGAGCTCAGGTTGACTCTCCTGGCAGAGGGCAGGTTTCACTAACTCCCCATAGCGAGGGGAAGGGAGGAATCAGTGCTGTGCTTCCCGCTGTACAGGGAGGAAGGACTTCTGCCCAGCAGATAGCAATGTGATCAGTCTTAAATGGCTGTTGTGTACAGATAGCTCCAAGTGAGACACTGGACTGTGTCACCCCTGACCTGAGGTGCTGTATCTCTTCCCTTGTGTCCCTGGTTCTCTGGAGCACACAGCATGGACTGATGTGGGGTCTGTGCTTGGAGTGGCTTGGGTGGAAGGGGGATTGTCAGCATTTTTAGTTTCTCACTGCTTGTGTCTGACTCCTCCTTTTGCTGCTCTTTGAATCCTTTGACTTCTGACTTCCCTGCTGCAGGAAAAAAAAGTGTGTGGGGTCTGTCTCTGGAGATAGCTCCCAGCCCACCCTTATCTCAGCCCCTGTCCCCTCACACCTGCTGGCGTGGCCACCCATATCAGAGTCAGCTTCTGGCCAGGGCTGATTCTGCTCTGTGTTGTGGACTTTTGATCCTCCAAATATATTTGTCAACTCCATGCAATTTAACATCGATTTTATAATGATCATGTYGTATATTTAACATAATTTATGTACTGCAGTTCTTGGAAATAACTGGTGTACAGTGCAACTCAGCACATTACTGTGGATATCCTCACATGGGGTTCTCTGGTTTTTGGAAATTGTGTGTTAGTTTAGGTGGAAAGTTATTTGGATTTGCTGTCCCTGAATGAATGTCCTTCTGTCACCTGTTGCAGGAGAACATTGTTGTATTCAGGAGTGATGGTAATGTGAATAGTGTAGGGGAAACCAGGTATTTCTTTATTGTGATGTTACTATGTCAGTTGGGTACAAGGAATAGTCATATTTGTGTTTTCTGGGTTCATGGTTGCCTTTCTCTCTGTGAATTATTTTTTCTGCCTGGTTTCACTGTTACCTTCTGTTGTTTTACTGTCCCCTTACCTTGTTTGTGTTTGTTTTCCTTTTTTCTCTTTGTTGTTACCCATTTCCTAGAGACCAAACGAGAGGCTTAGCACACTCTCTGAGAGACCAAGAGAAGATGCAGTGCTGGAGGAAGCCCCGGTTAGTACATACACCAATTAACACTTTTGGAACGTACAGAATGTTACTATTTTTGGACTATTTCTTCCATTGATTCTGTAATTTGTCTGACAAATGAGTTGCCATTTCTTGTATACTCTTATTAATCATTGCTGCATCAATGCATCTCTCATTGTACTGGATTTATTGCTTTATTTTATTCTAAAAGCAAAATTATTAATCAGCTTAGGAAGCAGAAACGTTCTTGTGGAGGTGGTGGGAGTTGCTCTTTTTGTCTTGGTTTGTCAGTGATATTGTTATGTAAATCCTAGCTGTTTGCAGCTCTTTTCTGTCATATGTCTAAGAAATGTTTTTCTTGTGTTGGATTATCAAACCTCAGGGATACCTTAGAGAACAACAAGAAGTCCCTGTGGATGGTGTGTGTATCTCTGAGTGCTCTAAATCCTTTCTTGTGACTTTAATCTGGCATTTCCTTTGCAGGTCCAGCAGCTCTTGCCGTCCCTTCCAACACAAGCCATGCATGACGTCAAGTTCCAGGTTGGGGATCTGGTTTGGTCCAAGGTGGGGACATACCCGTGGTGGCCTTGCATGGTGTCATGTGATCCACAGCTTGACGTGCATACCAAAATTAATACAAGAGGTAAGGGAGGAAGCTCTTTGTCGGAGTGTCAGGTGTCTGTAGCTGTTCCTTTATTAAAAATATCTGAATTCTGAACTGCCTTTGCGAAGTGAATTCTGCTGTGTGTGTGCTGAATAGGACGGTCCTGACATGCACAGAATTAGTACCTGATACGTGACCTCTGCAGGTGGGATTTAGCACAATGGGCTTGTGCACAGGTGCTTCTGCTTTTCTCAAATCAGTGTGAGTGTGTTCAGAACAGGCAGGGTGTACTGAGCTTCCGTCTTAAACTGTCCTGGATCTGACTGGTTGTATTTCTGTTCTTGAGCCAGGTGCTTCCACCTGCAGGAATGGAGCATTGGAGAGGAGGAGAGCATGAACTGAAAAGGCAGAGCAGTGTTGGTACAACTGCTGACTGGTGTTTTCCCTTGCAGGTGCCCGGGAATACCACGTCCAGTTCTTCAGCAACCAGCCTGAGCGGGCCTGGGTGCACGAGAAGCGCGTTCGGGAGTACCAAGGGCACAAACAGTACGAGCAGTTACTGGCCGAGGCAGCCAAGCAAGCCAGCAACCACTCTGAGAAGCAGAAGGTACAGGGGGCACTGGCTGGGAGTGGGGGGGATCATGTGTGTAAGGGAAACACTGAGGCAGGTCTGGAACTCTGCAGTGCTTTATCCTGAGAAGGGCTGGCTGCATGTCACTGGCAGGAGTGTATCTCACAAAGATCATGAAAACGTTTCCATACTCGTATGACTTTCATGTAAAAAGGCTGAGCGCTGAACCTGCTTTGTTGGTTCCTCATGATGGAATGATCTGGGGCATTGGAGATAGTCTTACATCTGTATTAACATATTAAATAAAAACAAGGCCTGCGCGTTCACTGTTTGCCTCGTGTTTTGGAAAATAGCATTTAAAGGACGTTCTTCCAGCCCCTAATACTAGTGGATATGTTCCTTTTCCATTGTTGTATTGGAAAGGAAGTGTTAGCTGCAGGAATTACTGTGTTGATGAACTACTTCAGTCAATATTTATGCTGATCAAAATACTGATGTGGAAAGAAAAGAAGTGTTTTATAGAAAAATAAGGACTTAAAAAATAGCTTAAGTTAGGATGAATTCTGTGTCTCATAATGGAATTATGGATTGAGTACTGCCTATGCCTGGCTTTGGTGAAGTTGTAATTTAGGGCACACACTTAACTGTGATGGTCTTATGATCCAGCTTGAGTGTCCACTTGTACTCTGAGCAGGGAATTCAGTGTCCACCTGTCAAAAATACCCTGTAAATGGAGAGCAAACTTCAGTCTGCTGCCTGAGAGATGTAGAGACCCGCAGGGTCGTAGTGGCAAAACTTTCAGTGTAATCAACTGCTTGTCTTTGTCCCTTAAGATCCGCAAGCCCCGGCCGCAGAGGGAGCGGGCGCAGTGGGACATTGGCATTGCCCATGCTGAGAAGGCGCTCAAAATGACCCGGGAAGAGAGGATAGAACAGTACACCTTCATTTACATAGACCAAGAGCCAGAGGAGGCTTTGGCCAAAGCCAAAAAGACTGCTGCTTCCAAATCGGAGGCCAAGAAGAACCGCCGGCCGAAGCCAGCGCCAAACACGCAGCCGGAACACGCCAACGTGGTGGCAGGGTCGTCACCTTCCAACGCTGAGGCGCGGAGACAGGGCCAGCGGAGGCAGTCCAGTGTGGAGGAGGAGGAGGCACCGCCCGTGAAAATCGCATGGAAAACGGCTGCAGCCAGGAAATCCCTACCAGCATCAATAACCATGCACAACTTGGATCTGCAAAAGTGTAACATGTCTCCAGTTGTTAAAATTGAACAGGTTTTTGCCCTTCAGAATGCTGCTGGGGATGGAAAACTCATCGATCAGTTTGTTTATTCCACCAAGGTACGTGCTTGGTGCAGTGACCCCTCTTTTGCTCCTGAATTATCCCCAGCCCGCCTTACTGGGGAGCTTGAACTGTGCCCACCAGGCTTTCACTGTCCATGTTCCTTTCATTGGAGAGATTAACAGACAGATGTGACAACAGAATCTTTCAGTGCACTGTACTCCACTTTCAGTGCAGCTCTCACAGTAACTGTTTTGCTGGTGGCAGAGCAGCTCCCTACAGATGGTTATATTTTTTGCATAACACGTTCAAAATATTAAAGCTGTTTAACTTCAGCTTCCTAGTTGAAATCATCCAGAAATTCTTGATAAAATCAATGGTTTTGTGGGAAACAGATGACAAAACTGTTAACAATGTACTAAAAAATAATAACTACATTTTGTGTAACAGACTTTTAAATCGAGTTCTGCCTCTGAGCTTCCTTCAGGTGCACAGCAGCTTCCCACAGTCAGTGTAAGGAAAAGGCTTAGGACTATTTCTCTGCCTCCTTCTTCTGCCTCTCTACCTGGAGAGTGTTTATTTCATCCTAAGCCCTATAGAGAAGGTAATGTTTAGAAAAGTCACTGGAATTGTTTTTTCCTTGTGTGTAAGGGGAGATCGAGAGGGGTGGAAAGTTGTGCAGGGAAGCAACTCCATAGCAGATTTATCCTGTGCATGTGTTGGGTTGGAGAGCATTGATTGTTTCTGTCCTGAGATTCAGGGGCAGATCTATTACCTGGTAGCAACATACCTGTATAGACAAGGGAAGACAATCTTTTCCTTTTTTCTTTTTAAGGGAGTTGGTAACAAAACAGAAATAAGCATCAAAGGACAAGAGAAACTTAATTCTTCATCAGCTCAGAGAAGTGAAAAAGCAGCAGTGCAAAACGTGTCCTCTCCTGAGACAACTTCTGGGGCAGCAGGTAGGGAAACTGCAGAGTCCTAGGTCTGAATCTGAGCCCTCAGCATGGAAATTCAAACATCAAACCCAGCATTCTCTCATTACTTAAAAATTATTATTAACATCTTTCTGTTTACATAATAATTGTAACAAACATGGCGTATGTCACACATGGTGAGCCCCCCCCCCCCACAGCACGGCTATGGGGTGGGATTGGTGGTTTGACCTCTGAACTTTGTGTCTGCAACCCACAGCCTGTGTCAACAAACCTGAGGGATGATGTCCTGTGCAGAGCAGATGGCAAGCTGGTTTAGAAGGCAACATAGTGGATATGTGCTAGCAGGATATTGCCATGGCTTTTGGCCCCAAATGTAAAATACAAGAGCTGGCATGAAAGGAAGAGATTTGGGAAGTGGCACAGGGAATGTCTGATTCAGGATGGGGACTCCCCTAGGCTTTGTTGTTGAGTTCCTGCATGATGTGCTAGAGAACAGGGATTTTTTTAAAACTGCTTCAACTAACTCCATCAGCCAAATGAGGTAGTGCTTGCCTTCAGAAGGTATCTTGAGCCCCATCATAAAGCAGTGAGTTTTGAAGTATCAGGTCTGAGGGAGAAGAACCACTGAAGCAAATAATGGAACTTGGGCCTGAAAAGGGAAAACCTGGACTGAGCTATTTGAATCTCATAATGTTGCCAGGTGTCACTTTAACTATCCATCTGTTTGATTATTTCTCCCTTTCCAAACATGAAATAAATGAGAACTGGAGTCAGAAATCTCAATGGTCAGCATCCGTGAGTCCTCTGCAAACACACTTCAGGTTCTGTCCGTGTGTAGTTTTTAGGCAGGGTTATTCCATATGCACTGCTTTATGGACTGTGTTTGGGACTGCACAGCACAGGCCAGGTGCTCTGGATTTCCTGGTGTGAGTGGGGTTTCCCCTGCTGTTGTTGACAGTGGTGGTTCTTTCCAGCTGTGGTTGCTGTGGCTACTTGAATTGCCTTGCAGCAAGAGAGGCTGTTGCAGTTCTGCTTCTCTCCCCTGGGATTTAAGGCTTCACCTTCCCAATGGCTCCTCAGATGCAGAGGGTGAGAATTCTGAGCCTCTCTTTTTTCATTTTCTTAGGGTTTTTGGATATGTAACACTCCACCTGCTAACACCCTGTGAGTGCCTGAGCTTTCCTGCAGTGCACACTCCAAACAGTCCACTCTCAAAACCATTTCCAAAGTCCAGTTGTTGGTTCCCTCTTGTGGAACATAACTGCCAACTCCTTTTTTCAAATGTAATGTCACCGGAACTTCAGAATCCCTTTACGGTAAAGTATTTCCCAGACTGGCCCTGGGAGTCCTCATTGATAACCTGCAGTTAGACACACAGAATTCAATAATGCTGGGAAAATAATTCTGTTACTTGAAATCTGCTACTGAAAGAGCAGCCCTGAAAATCCCCGGTGCCTCTGGTCAGACACCGAACCACGATTTATCTGCAGCGAGACAGAGGGCTGGTCTAGCATCTGTCCTGAAACTCTGGATCAAAATATGCCTGAAGATGGGATAGGAGCACTGTTGAGGTAATGGCTGGATCCTTGGAGAGCGGGAAGAGAAGAAAGTGCCCATTGCATTGATCAGTGTTGCTGTCAGCCAACATTAGACACCGGTTCTGGAGTTCTGTGGTCTGTGGCTTGATCCTATTTCCTTGGCTGCAGCGGGGCAGCACAGGGAGAAAATCCATTCTTGGTTAAATGAACTGTTGGTCACATCTGCTCAGATTTACCTGAAGCTGCTTCGGGGGATTTTGGTCACACAACAAAGTGACAAAAGATGTTCCTCAGCTCTGGTGTGGAGACCCACTGCAGCTGTGGGAGTCCCTCAAGGTATGGGGCCCATTGAACCAGAAGTTGCACATGGACGAACATGATGCATGTTGACCTGAGTCAATAATTTCTAAATTATTGATAAATAATTGCTATTATTAATTAATACACGCTCAGGTTTTTTCCCTTGAAGAAAAATAATTTTTTCCCCTCAGAAATCCAATTACTGTAACACGATAACTTTTCCAACGGCATAGTTTAATTACTGAGACACTCCCGAGCCAGGAAGCCGTGGGAAAAATGCTCATCCAATGGATCAAGAGGAATTTTCATTTTTTTCTCTGGAGTCCTTTTGCAAGGCTATCTCTCGGTCTGATTCAAGCCTGTATGTGCCTCTAGATACTTGATCTCCTGACAAGACCAGGCAGGTTTACAGCTCCTAACAGTGTATCTGTCTGGCGCAGTCAGTTCCCAAGAGTTTGCAGTTTCATTTGGAAGAAAACAAAGTATTTCACGGTTGTGTCTTATTTAGGTGAACCTTCCCAAACTGAAAACCAAGAATAATGCTTTCCAGCAGCTCATTGTAAATCCTCAGGTGCCAGTTTTCTGTCAGCTCTGAGTGTGCGCTTGTTCCAGCAGCTGCCCGTGGTGTTGAGCGTCCTGTCCATGGTTCTCGATGTGCCTGTTTGGGGGGTGCTGGAGCACAGAAAGGTCTCTTGATTTTGTCAGCCTTAGTTGCCAAAAACCCAGCAGCTCCCTCTTCATCTGTTGAAGTGTCACAATAACCTTCATTAATCTGATTTTGTTTTCTATGGTAATATTTGTTTTTCACGTTCGTTAATGATGATAACACATCGTGGTCGATGCTTCTGTTTGTCCTGAGTTTTTCTTCACCTTGAAACCTTCAGGTGAGCGTTGAGGCCTGGTGTGGCTGCAGGTGGTACAGCGTGGGGCTGGCTGTAGTTGTGTGACAGAGGCCAACACGGAAGGGGGCACAGAACTGGCGTTTTGGGGAAAAACCTGAAGCTGTGAAATTTCTAGTTTGTTTTCGTTCAAGGAATTGGTTGTGGCTACCTTCCCAAAACACCAAAGATGGACTGTTTGGTTCAATATGAACCAGGTGAAGACTGTGCCTGAAAGGTGTGTTATGGAAATCTGTTTGCCCTAAGCTGGATTCCAGCCTTTTGTTGTGCTCTGTTACTGGTGTCTGTTTACTGAAGCTGATCTGTCTCTGGAATCAGAACGCGTGTCTGCAGCCACAGCACCAGCTGGCCAATAGCTTGGAACTGAATTTAAAAATAAAACATTCAAAAGAGGACAAGTCTTGGTTTCGTTCCTTTACCTGTTGGTTTGGTGTTGCACATCTTGCTGTACCTCAGAAATACAAGGAATCATGTAATGGAAACCTTTTTCCTTCTTCAGGTTCTGTAGAAAAGAAGCAACAGAGAAGATCGATTCGAACCCGCTCTGAGTCTGAGAAATCCACCGAAGTTGTGCCAAAGAAGAAGATCAAAAAGGAGCAGGTTGGCTTCCTCCATGTAGAGAGTTAAAATATATCGTATTCATAAATGTTGTGGCTTATATTGGTGCCTTTTTTTTTTTCTCCATTTTTCCCCATCGGGTTTCGGTTTGGACTATCCTCCATGAAATCCCCCTGTCAATGCCATTGCTGTGACTCTGCTACTGGCATCTTCTCAGTATCAGTCAGGCTATGGAAGTGGGAACGCAGTGATGGATGACTCCTAATGAACCTGCCATGTTTCCTTTGAGATTTCTGTTCTGAGCAAAATGGGTTTGTTTCGGTGATTTCTCTTGGATGGAATTGCCACCAGGTTCCTTCCTTTGGCTCTTGATTTAGCTGCTGGTTTGTGTTGAGGCTTTGTTTTTCAAATGAAGTTAGAGTGATTAATTTGACCACTTCTGAAAATGGACTTTAAGAATGATTTCACTTACAGATGAATAGTCAGACTTTCATGTTGGCAGACATCAGCAAAACAGTTCTGGGATATACCTTTTTTTCCTGAAATAGCTCTTAACGTTGTACAGGGCATTCCTCTAATCTGGATGTCAGATAGACAAATGTTGTTGCTTTAAAACAAATGATAAAAAATTTCTGCATGGAAATGAATAGGAAAGTGCAGTGGATGGACAGAAATATTAAAACCTGAATACGCTTTTATCAAGTTTGTCAAAGTTGTTGGTTCTTTTCCTTATATGGTCGATTTTTCCCTCATGAAGGGCCTATGTCTGAAAGCTGAGAATTTTATATAAATGTTTCATAGTTTAGCTTCTTCCAGTGAGAATTTTTAAAGAGACAGTCAGGATGAAGATTTATATGGGAAGAGGAAAAAATATTTTTATCTCTTTAATTTATTCTTTGCCCTTTGCGCTTTGTTTTGCACTTCCTTCACTTCAGAGACTGAAAGTGAACCCAGTTGCTTTTTTTGTTTTTTCCTTATTTTTCCTTTTGTGCCGCAGCATTTCTGCACTGCTGTGTAGCAGAGGAGTGCTCCAACTCGAGACAGTTTCTTGCTGAAACTTTAAAGCAATTTAAATGTTGGGTGTATGACACCTGATGTGGTCCCTGGAGCCTCTTGGCACAAGGTGTTGCAGCCTCCCCCTTTCAAAGGAGTTATTTTATGTTTGTAAATGTTTCTTAATTTAACAAAGGTATAAGAACCAACAAGATGAACTTCATGGATACCAGGTAGCTTCATGTGCTTCTCTTACCTGGCTAACTGAGTCTATGGACATTAATTAAAGTGCTTTTCTCAGGAGAAGTATCTGACTAAAGTGAAACCCAGGGGCACGGTAATGCGCAAAACTTTGAATGTATTAAGTTATATTTTAAAAAAAAAGATCTTACTAACTTCTTACAATTATGCAACAATATTTGTTACCCAAAGTCAAGTTTTCTTGCAACTGATTCCCCAGTTAGTCTGCAACAACTTGGTATAAAATTATAACTGGAACGACTACAATTAATGGGAAAAACAAAATGTTGATGCTACTGTTACAGTGACTAGTGGAGAAATAAAAGTGATTGTTTAGATTTTATATTTGTATTACAAAATGTATCCTATACAAATCCTTCTACTGTATGTTTTTACCTATTGTACAACAAAATAAAATATTTTTTAAAAAAATTATAGAATAATCCTTAAATATTTACTAAATGTGTTTCTCCATGCATACGTAACCACATTGCAAAGAAATAACTTGTAATTCTTAGCCTTAAAAAGAGGATTTTAGGCAACAGCTTTCTTCTGTAATTATTATCCAGTCACCAAATTCCCACATCTTCCATGTATGTTGGCAGAACAGTTCCTAAACCTCTCCGTAGGGTCAAGGACTGGAAGTGCTTTTGCAAGATTGTAAAGTTGTACATTTGTCTGCTGAAGTGTTTGTGCCCTCGAGTTCCAGCTGTGTAGAGCCCTGCACCACGGCACCCGGCCGGGCCCGTGCAGTGCTCTAGACGGGGAGGAAGGGCTCCAGGAGCTCCAGGGAATCTTGCTGGGAGCACCCAAGTGGCCCTGCATTGTGTCTCACTAAGCCCAGTGCCACCCCTGCCCAGGGGAACGTGTCCCACACAGGTGTGGGATTTTACACAGCATCAGGGGTGGCTGCCCACAGGCCCCCGCTCCTGCCTGCTGGACATGGATACAGCGTTCCTGTCACCTTCATGCCCAAAGGGAGAGAGTGAAAGGACCTGGCTAGTGACCCGTGGCTGCCGTGGCTCCGGGCGCCAGCGTAGGCAGGAGTGAATCCAGCGGGACACGGAGGCTCGGGCTGAGGAGGCGATGGCAGCCCCCACCTGAGTTCTAACCCCTTGAACTGACCTGTTTGCTTTTTGGTCCTAGGGAGAAACATTCCTCTGGTTTTAACTGTGAATTTTCCTTTCAAACAGGTTGAAATGGTCCCACTGGCAGCAGTGAAGACGGGGTTACAGAAAGGTGAGTTACAGGTGAAAATAAACTGGATTGAACTCGGTGGCTCAGCACCCTTGGGCAGAGGCTTTGTTCTATGTGAGCTGCAGTGTTGATGCTCTGTGGGGCTGAGGTCGACTCCTCTGGGGGCGGGGTGTGGTTGGGGTTCTGGTCCTTGTGCATCACTGGGGGAAGGATGGTGTTTGTTCGTGTGCTGTAAGCACTTAAGTCTTTCTTCTGGACATTTCTTAAAAGTCTCTGCTTATCCAAAGTTAAAGATGGGTGATGAAGAGAAAATCTCCCAAGGATTTATAGTCCCTTAGAAACAATTTATTACCTTCCTCCACTGTGTCAGCATGTTCAGAAGTTTGTCTAAAAAAAACCCCTAAGCTGGATTTCAATTAATGAGCTTTTCAGGGAGAATTCAATTAGTAACAAAATTGCAAATGGAAAATCAAGGCAGATAATGTCATCCAGGCTCTCATCTTTTTCTTTTATTAATTTTAAGCAAAAAGTTGAGAACGTATATTAAAACTAATTTTAGCATGTTGTGTTAAGGTGCCAGTGAGATTTCAGACTCCTGTAAACCCTTAAAGAAGAGAAGTCGTGCCTCCACGGACATGGAACTGACCAGCTCGGCATACAGGGACACATCTGACTCTGATTCCAGAGGACTCAATGATTTACAGGTAAAGGTGTGTTGGTTCTCACAGGGACCTGATCAAGCTGTAGTGTATAAGAGGCTTTTCGTTTGATTATGGCTAAAGATGTGAACACTATTTTCTATGAATTTTGAGTCCTATTGTCTGAAAACATGGTCTGTTTCCTTCTAATCTCCTCCATTGGTTTGATATAAAAATACAATCTTTATTTACAAATCTTCCTACTACTTTGTCTGGCAAAGCATTGGTTTAGATCATGGTTTGCTCATTGGAAGGTTTGAAATTCTTTGGAATTGGGAGATGCTACTGCATCTGGTGTAAATCCAGGGAGAGTTTGGAAAAGTAAGAGAGCTCTGTATGGTGTTTGGCTTGTACAGCTGAAATATATCAAGACAGCAGAACTTGTGTTATCCCAATGAAGTTCAGGACCTTTCCAAGACCTTTGTGTCTCTTGAGATACCAAATGGTCTTTTGACTAACATGACAGAAATATTTTTCCCGATGTGGTTGTCCCTTGGAATTGTCTGGTTTGAGTGCCATGGATTTTTCCTCTTTGTAGGGCAGTTTTGGGAAGCGTTCAGACAGCCCGTCAGCCACTGCCGATGCTGATGCCTCAGATGTGCAGTCAGTGGACTCCAGCTTATCCAGGAGAGGAACTGGAACGAGTAAAAAAGACACTGTTTGTCAGGTAACTGGTGGTACTTGGAAGTGATGGATACTAAATATGTATCCCCCATTTCTGTTAGTTTTCATATTACACTGCTTTATTTTAACCATGTCTTTTAATTTGACCTCTCAGGTAAAATATCCAGGTTTTTAGGACTTTTTATGCTCTGGAAATTATTCGTATTAAATGATTCCTAAGCCCTCCTGCAGGCCAGAAAGCTCAGCAGCTGGAAAGTGGTGTCTAATCCAGAACTGCCAGCATCAGTAGAAAAAGCAGATGGCATTTTCTGCTCCATTCGAATATTCCAGATGCTCGATCAGGATAGGGCAGAGTGAGAATTTTTCAGTAGTATTTTGAAAACAAAATCCTAGAATCTTCTGGCCAGTTTCCTGATCAATAGTAAAGGACGTGAAGAGCAAGAGCAACTTGTTCCCTGAGAAATGGAGGAGTGTGGGTGGATCCTGTAGTGCCTCTCCTGTCTCTGTCCTGGCGTGCACTGTTACCAGAGCAAGGTGCAGGCAGTGCTGGGATTGTCCTCAGCCCAGAGACTTGCCAGATCCAGTTCTCCTGCCTTATCCTAGTTCTGAAACAATTCCAGCCAGTTCCTGTTGTTACCACCTGGCAGTCATTGGCATTTCAGGGTACACTGTTCCCTGCTGAGCTCTGTGCCTGTTGCAGATCTGTGAGAGCTCCGGCGAGTCGCTGCTGGCCTGCGAGGGTGAGTGCTGCAGCGTGTTCCACCTGGAGTGCCTCGGCCTGAAGGCCATGCCCGAGGAAAAGTTCATCTGCACCGAGTGTAAGAACGGTGAGTGTGTTCCTGTGCCTGGAAAACTGGGAAGGATTTCCCTCTTTGCTCACAAGGCACATTCTGGTTGGAGCAAACCAAGATGGTGCTTTCCAAGGGTTTCGGTTATTCCACTGCTTTTTTAACCTTTGAGACCAGATTCTCATTTTCCACTTAGCAAGTACCTCGTAAGAAAAGAAAGTAATAAACTGCTTGGAGTTTTACTTGGAATAAGAGATTTTTATGTGAGCCAGAAGTCCAACATTGTTGTGGATCACATTAACCAACCGCTGTTGGATGGGAAAGATCCTGTGTTGCTCACACTGTATTGGGTTCAGAATTTGTTTGGACAATATCTGTGTCTCAGAGCTGGCTTTTACAGTTGGGCTTCCTTATTCTTTCTTTTACAAGGAGAGCACACGTGCTTTTCCTGCAAGCTGCCTGGCAAAGACGTGAAGCGCTGCTCTGTGAGCACCTGCGGGAAGTTCTACCACGAGGCCTGTGTGCGCAAGTTTGCCACGGCCCTGTTTGAGTCCCGGGGCTTCCGCTGCCCGCAGCACTGCTGCACTGCCTGCTCCATGGACAAGGACATGCACAAAGCCAGCAAAGGTGAGGGCAGCTGCTCCGAGCAGGGAGGAGGCTCAACTGCATCATCACAGTAATAATTCATCCAATTCCCCTCTGTAATGCAATGAGCAGCAAGGAACAAGGGTTTCCTCCTCAGTGAGGTCATTAAGTGGAATATGTCATGGGTGGGAAGCAGCTGGCAGCTTGACACTGTGGAGTGTAGCCGGATCCACACACCTGGTCAGCTCTTGGTGCTGGGTTTAATGGAAGCCAAGGGTTTGTTGTGCAAGGCCAAGGAGTGTTGCTTTTTAGAGACAGTTTGCAGTGGCCTTGCGAACAATTATTTTTCAAGGAAAAAAATCCTATTAGAAATGAACCAAAATGTTTAAACAAAACAAATAGACTCTAGAATGATGAAAGTTTTTCTTAACAATTTTAAAGTGAAAGTTGAGGGTTAATATTTGTGAAATTTCTTTTAAAAAAGACATAGCAGTTTCTTTTTAACCCAGTACTGCCATTGGAACAGACCCAGCCTTGCCCTTGCCTGTGGGGAATTCTGCCCTATCCTGACCCGAGCATTGGGTTGTCCTCGATGGTCTTGGATGTCTTTTCCAATGTAAATGATGCTGTGCCCCCGGGTGACCCGTGCCTTCCCTGTGTTCTGTTGAACAGGCCGCATGGCGAGATGTCTGCGATGCCCTGTTGCCTATCACTCGGGAGATGGCTGCATCGCTGCAGGAAGCTTATTTGTGTCATCCCACATCCTCATCTGTAGTAACCATTCCAAAAGGACTCACTCCTCATCAGCTGTAAATGTAGGCTTTTGTTTCGTTTGTGCAAGAGGTGAGACACTTGGTTTTTCCCTGTTTTATAGTTCTGTTGTCACTTGTGCAGTTTAATGATAAAAATACAATGTTTCATGAGGAACTCCTSCCTTAGGGCTTGTTGGGGTCAAATGCTGCCTGGGATTTTTTATTTAATTTAATTTTGTTTTATTTTGGTCAGCAGTTCTCATGAGATTCCACTTACTGTGTTCATCCATAACATTTGATAGTCAGAAGCAGCGATAGGCACTTGGGCCGACTTTTTTGCCAGTAGGGAAAAGTGGATCCCAATCCCCTGATTCCAGCCATTGCATGCTGAGAATGGCTGCTGTGTTATTAATGACTGTATTAAGCAGAAGGGGATTTTTTTGCTACTCACAAACTTAAAGCTGTTTAAACTTTTAGGGCTAAAAGGTAGGATTTACTCATAGAAAAACTCATTTTAATTTATAACTGCCATCACATTTGAGAACTTTGAAAGAAAACCTTTAGCGGTACTGTATGAGCAGGTTTCATGCTGGGCTTTTCCATATGTCAAAGTTCTCTTTTTTTCTTTTTCTTTTTAATTTTTTTTTTCCCCACTTATTACTTTTATGGCTCTTAAGTCACCAGGGTTCTGCCAGAGAGCAGCTTAAAAAACGTCAGTGCAGCAGTTGCTTTGGTCTCAAGATTCAAAAGTACCATTATTCTTAGATGTTGGAATAATACTAATATGTACCTTCTGTAGAATCTCAGCAGTTTATATGGGATGTGTTCTCTTCAGCAGCTTTGAGAGTCACTAATAGGAAAGTGAAAATGAGCTGGATCCTGAAGTTACTTGTTTGCACTTGTGTTCATTCCAGTGGAGGTTTAGTTTGCCTTGACTTTGCAAGAGCAGAGTAATAATTAAAGATCTTTGAATGGCAAGAAATGCAGAAGGAAATATTCATGCTTGTTATTTTTTTTCCATTTTACATTTGTTCAGCAATTCTCTTTATACCTGAATCTGGCTCCATCAGAGATGAAACTGCACAAGTCTGTGTTTTCTCCTGGCAATCTAAATAACCGCTGAGCCCTGGCAGATGGAATTCCCTGTCCTGTGTATTTCCCAGATCTTAATTAGAAGAGTTTGAACTGTTACAAACCACTGCCACTGCCTGAATCCTCCGTGTCTTACAGCAACACTGTGCTCGTTTTTCTAGAACATTCCTGTGGGGTTTGTTCCCACTAGGCCTAGCTGGAATCAGAAGCCAGAGTGCTGAGGACAGTACTTGGGGCAGGAGCACTGAGCACCTGCTCTGAAAGAAATGGGGAACTAAATGCTTTAGAAATCCCTGGGCATCTCTGTGAGAAGGGTGGTTTAATTACTGTTAGTTGCTAGCAGAACCAGAGACTTGGTATTTAGATGCAGTTACTGACGTGAGAAATGTAGATGTGAGGCAATCTATAAAATATACGAACTTGCTTATGGTGAGGTACTTGAAATAAAAGATATTTAAAGACTTCTTATACATGACCCTGCAATACCCTCCATTCAGCATGTTGCAGTTCACCTGGCTGCATGTGTAGGTCACCCTTGTTTTACGAATCCTCCCCAGGATGTGTATCCGGATGGGCTGCAACCATTCTTCTTACAGCAGTGTTTTATGCACCATCCAAGAGTTTCTCTACAGCCCTGAGCTGTGTGTCCCCCAGGGAAAGAACTGGGGCCAGTCTTGGTAGCTCATCTTTCCTGTTTCTTTGGGGCTCATTTGCTCTGCTCTTCCCATGAGTTACTGGCCAAATGCTTCTACTCCATAGCTCTAGGCTCTTACCTGGGCTGCCTGGCTCTTTGGAGTAACAAGGAAAAGCTCTTCTTGGTGGAGAAGGACAGAGAATTGCAAAGGCCTGGTTTGGAATGGAGTTATGTAGGGAGCAGAGTGCTGGACTGTTCTGGAGCAGCCCTGGGAGGGCAGAGTGGGGGAGCCTCACCACCATGGCCCAGGGCAGAACCTCCATCTGTGCTTGCCCCTCGATGCCTTGCAGAACACTGACCCCTTCATTGCTTTCCAGCACCACTACAGAGGCAAAACACTTCCGTAGGCAATATCTCAGGGACAGATTTGTAGTGAGCGGGATGGTGAGTTCTCGTTCCCAGTGTCTGTTCCATCTGTAGCCCCAGCTCGGAGCACGACCCTGCTGCGGTTACTGTCTCACCCAGGTCTGCAGAAGAGCGTCTTTGCCCTGTGGGAGGGAGAGAGGATCCTACAGATTCAAACTTCGTTCTTTTTCTTGTGCTTGTCTATAAATGCACGAATGAAGGGTAAAAAAACAATTGAAATTCCACTTAGAAGCACCTTATTCATGACAAGATTTTCCAGTTAAGTTTGAATCTCTCCAGCACAACCTCTTTGTTAGTGAAGAAACTTTCTGTCAGACTTTCCTTTTTCTTCATTTTATCCTTTTTTCATCCCACGTAACGCATTAGAGGTGTTCATTGGGTTTATTTGATTTTTCCTTCATGGAATCATGGGTAGTTTCATTGCAACTCATCTCTTTCTGTTTGTTTCGTATAGGGCTGGTAGTGCAGGACCATTCAGACCCCCTGTTCAGTTCCTATGCCTATAAGTCCCACTACCTACTGAATGAGTCAAATCGTGCTGAGTTGATGAAATTACCTATGATTCCTCCTCCTTCGTCAGCTTCCAAAAAGAAATGTGAGAAAGGTAACCAAAATAGTTTCTTTCTCTTTAATTTACTTTCGCTTTTTCTATTTTTTCTCTCTAAATCGACGGAGAAATGTCTGCTTGTCCCCACACTGACTGCTTTCAGTGACCTTCACTCATGGTTATTGTGAGCCTGTGTTCATGTTGTTGGCAATTTTTTTTTTTTTAATTACAAAAGGGCTTAAAATAATTGCTGTCACTAAATTCTCCTTGGAAGAGGTTCGCTCACTCTCTGTCTGGCCTGGGCTGTTCCAGGTTCAGGGAGCTGTTTGCACAGCAATGTGAAGAGGAGACAGATGGATCTCGATATTGTTGCAGTTCAGTGTTTACCTGGATGATGTAAAACCACTTCTTAAATTGATTGGAAGCAGGGCGGATTGTGCTGTTTTGGATCTTGTGCAGACCCTGAGAGAAGAGAGGGCGTTTGGGGCTGGACGAGGGTGGGTGCCGTGTCCATCTGGAGGGTGCCAGAGGGGGAAGGCAGCGAGGTTTGGCCTCTGTGTGTCGCCACTAGTCCCTGGGCCTCGTGTTCCACCTCCACCACCAAGACAGTAGTGCCCCTTCCCTGTCTCCTCCCCTGGGGATGGGCCCTTGCCACTGCCAGCCTCTGACCCCACAGGGACCCCACAGCTCCGGACAGGGGTCACTTCCTGCTACTGGGGGGGCTGATCCTCTCCGGATCCCTCTGGGGTGGTTCCTGCTGTTTTTATCCAATGCTCAGATGTAATATTTCATTCCCCACAGAAATTTGATTTCCCAGGAGCATTCAGAGCCAGTGCCCCATTACCCAGCCCAAGTTAGGTCGCTTTGAGCRTTGTGAGATCGATGGCTTGCAGTAGTCCAGTAATTCCTCAAAACAAGAATTATTTTGAGCCCTGTGCTTAGCTTGAGCCATATCTGCCTAATGCATCCTGAGAGCAATGTTGGGTTTTTTCTTGCTTAGCATTGACAGTTTTGTGTTTGATTTTGTTTGATTTTTGCATCTCTTGGCATTTTCTCATCTTGGATAATGTTTCAGTAATTTGTCTGTATTTCCTCTGAAATTGCATTTGCAGAAAATACTTTAAAATTTCCACTGTGGGTTTGGGGAGCTCTGGAGGATCCATATGACTGGAATTTATGGGTTTTAGCAGAGGAAATACAGTGTTGGTCATGCAACTGAATTGTTTAAGGAATGCTCATTGTAACGTGCAACAATCAATTAATGCAATGATATTTTGGGAAGTCTATAGGTGGACAAGATTTTCTGATAAAGGTTTGAAGATGACTGTTCACACTTCTTTTGATACTGTGATTGAAAATTGCTTTGAATACTCTCGAGTTTCTCACAGATTTTTCATCTGGGACACAAAAACTTGTTAAATTTTAAATATATATACATATAAAAATGTATATATATTTTATATACCTACGTGTATAAAATATTACAGTATGTGTAATGTATCAAGTCAGCTGCTTTGCTGAGGGTGGCTTAGAGATACTCTGTGGCTCTCCACATCTAATACATTGTCCACACTGTGAACCAACCAAAATAACTTTTGCCCAAATAAGTGTAAACTTCAGAAATTCATGTGAACCCTTGTGCTGAGGTTCCCTCTGTACGCCAGGAGCGTTTGAGATGGGGACAACTCGTGTGTTTCTCATTCTGCTTTACATACTGGGCTCATCCTGGTAAACTTCTTTTTGTGGAATAAACACACTTATTACAATTCTTTTTCCTGTTCATGCAGCAGAAAAGTATTGATCAACCTATAGGCTGTGGGGTTGGTGCTCGCTAATGATTACTGGGGATTCAGTCAGAACAATGTTGATTGAAAAAGGATTCTCTAAACATGTGAGGAGTTGTCATTGTTTTGGCCTTCACCAAAGAACTAAAAGCTGGCAGCATTGCTCCCAGCTGCAGTGCTTCTCCCGGAAATGGTGCTCCTCCTGGAAATGGTGCTCCTCCTGCACACTCACCTCGTGTTTAAGTCCTCAACTGCTTTTTTGTGTATCTGATGCAGTTAAAGAGTCTCAGCTTGCCCTTAGATTAAGCACTGCACAGTCCTTTTTAACCAACATTGTTAAGTTTGACTTGATCTCTTTCTTTTTTTCATTTTTCTGTGGGGCAGTGGTAGAGTGGATGATTTAAAGTGAATGTCGATTGCTGTGCATGGGGGGAGCAAATCCTGACTTCTACAAACCAAGCAGGGCTTCTTTGTTTCAAGGTGGCAAACTGCTGTGCTGTGAGTCCTGCCCAGCTTCTTTCCACCCCGAGTGTCTCAGCATAGAAATGCCTGAGGGATGCTGGAATTGCAATGACTGTAAAGCTGGCAAGAAGCTGCGGTACAAGCAGATCGTTTGGGTCAAGCTTGGGAATTACAGGCAAGTTCACCTTTTAGGGATTTTAATGCTTTGTATGTTTTAATGTACTCTGGAATTGCAGGAAGATAAAGCAGCTCAGTCATTGTGAACGAGAGCTAGAAATACAATAATTCATCTGCTTTGTGTCAGACATGGATGTCACCCTTGAAATGCAATTCTCCTGCTTTTCCCAGGCAGTGATGGACTCTGGATTTTACACACCTTTGCTCTGTAGAGTGTTACCATGATGTGGGAAGCCAGGGGCTGGCTCAAAGCCCAGCTGTCCTTGCTGGTGTTTGCTTTACTCACCTGCAGGAATGCAGGTGTTCACAGGTGGTCCTAGAAACCTGCTCTCAGGCCACGGATGTACTTAGAAGGCTTGTCCAAAATTTGGAGTAAGAACTTTGCTTATGTTTTGCATGGAGCTTCCCATGCGTTGCCAGCAGGAGCTTTGGCTATGTGAGGATGGAGTTCATTTCCTTAAGAAAGGAAAACTGGCTTTTATTTCTCTATCCCATTAGGCAAATTGGGAGGCTCTGGTTCAGGGAACTTATGTTATTCTTTTTTCTCCTACTCTGCAGGTGGTGGCCAGCAGAGATCTGCAATCCCAGGTCTGTGCCTCTCAACATACAGGGCCTCAAACATGATATCGGGGACTTCCCAGTATTTTTCTTTGGTTCACATGACTACTATTGGGTACACCAGGGCAGAGTTTTCCCTTATGTTGAAGGAGATAAAAGCTTTGCTGAGGGGCAAACTAGTATTAACAAGACCTTCAAGAAAGGTAAAATCAAACAAAGTTTATAGTGGTTTATGACAAAAATTCCACGTGTTTGTGTCTCCATCACCACTTAACCTGCATGGGAATATTATGTGACTAGTGTTCTGTGTTCACGTGAAATCCAAGCATTGTGTCGATCCCTTGACTGCAGATAAAAATGTGTTTCTTTAAGTGCCTACTCATTGTGTGTTGTTGTGGGCCAGTTCAGTTCTTCCACAAACTGGGAAATGTTAAGATGGAGCTTGGGCTCTGCTGCATGGGATCATTGTTCAGTATCGGTACCTGCTGAAAGTACCTGATGATAAATCCATGATAAACTGCAATAATTAATTTTTAGCTTGTCTTTTTGTTAATAGAATTCTGTTCCTAGCCTTAAAAAAAAAATTTAAATAGATACATATATATGTACATTTTTGATTAGCAGCAGCTGGGGCTGATTGCTTTCTGTTCTGAACTCCTTGCACAGCACTTGAAGAAGCAGCAAAGCGCTTCCAGGAACTGAAAGCACAAAGAGAAAGCAAAGAGGCATTGGAAATTGAAAGGAATTCAAGGAAACCTCCGCCTTATAAACACATTAAAGTGAGTTGGCTTCTTTCTTTTTTATTTTTATCCTCTGTATGAGGAAGTTGCCCTGTGCATGAGTAAGGATGCCTGGAGAAGGTGTGGCTGCCCCATCCCTGGCAGTGTCCAAGGCCAGGCTTAAAGGGGATCAGAGCAACCTGGGATAGTGGAAGGTGTCCCTGCCCATGGCAAGAGTTGGGACTGGATGGTCTTTAAGGTCCCTTCCAACCCAAACCAGTCTGTGATTCTAAGTTATGTACTTACACCAGTGTTTTCAACAATTGAAACTTAAAAGAATTCACATAAAGCATTTTGCTGTTCTCTTCACGAATCCCTTGTTCTGTCTTATTGTACCATAAAACACAGGATGAAATAATTATTTTCTTGCCTTTTTGTGTCAGTTCTTGACTCTGTGTTCCCTGTGCATTGTCTTCATCCTCTGTTCTTGTCTTCCTTTGTTCCCCAGTCCAACAAGGTGATCGGGAAGGTTCAGATCCAGGTGGCCGACCTGTCGGAGATTCCCCGGTGTAACTGCAAGCCGTCGGACGAGAACCCGTGCGGGCTGGAGTCAGAGTGCCTCAACAGGATGCTGCAGTATGAGTGCCACCCCCAGGTGTGCCCAGCCGGGGAGCGCTGCCAGAACCAGTGCTTCACCAAGAGGCTCTACCCAGACGCAGAGATCATCAAAACCGAGCGCCGCGGGTGGGGCCTGAGGACTAAAAGGAGCATTAAAAAGGTAGAGTGACCCAGGACAAGACTGTGACAGCCATCAGGGTGGGTCTAGGTGAAAACATTGCACTCTGTACCTCCAGTGAATGCAGTGTAAGTGTTTTAACCCCTCAGCAGCTGCCTGGCTGCACAGAATGATGCCCAGTGCAGTGTTGACTCCTTGTATCCAGGTGTCGGTCACGTCCCAGCTCTTCTGAATTTCCTTAAAACATACTATTGGCTGGAGGGCTACTTTTAAACATGAGGTTTAGCCATTAATTTTATTAAATTTACAATTTTTGAAATCTGCAGTTCATGAAAACAATGTTACTGCAAATGTTCGAGTTTATTGACTACTCAAGTTCTAATAGAAGTGAAGTATGTAGTGAAAATACTTACTGTAACAGTTCCCATTTCCTSAGGAGTCCATGAATATTGTCACATTGTCCTTTTTAGAAGAAAGCAGCAAAGTTGAAAGGGTTTTAAAGACCTGGCAACTGTCTTGTGTAGTGAATGCAGGAACAGGGCTGGCTTTTATTCTAAATGGGTTTATTGTTTGGACAGCAAGTACCTGGTGCACGTATTCACATTGTGCTTACTAGGCCAGTAAAGTGTAATACTTTTTGCAATGATTAGAGTATGTTTTATAGGAAATGCTTTTTTCTGTGCCGCTTCCCTTTATCATTATGAGCAGCACGCATGGATTTCTTACTTTTGTTCTCCTTTCCTTTGCAGGGTGAATTTGTGAATGAATATGTTGGGGAGCTGATCGATGAGGAGGAGTGCCGTCTGCGGATCAAACGTGCTCACGAGAACAGTGTCACCAATTTTTATATGTTAACTGTAACCAAGGTCAGTATTATGTCTTTTTCCATAGCAAATGTCACTCGTCAGCGGGAAAACCTTTTTCATGTGTAAGTGCTAAACACACCTTTGCCTTTTTCTTTAAAGGACCGAATAATAGATGCTGGCCCAAAGGGAAACTACTCTCGCTTTATGAACCATAGTTGTAACCCAAACTGTGAAACACAGAAGTGGACAGTGAATGGTGACATTAGAGTTGGACTGTTTGCCCTCTGTGACATTCCTGCAGGTAAAAAGATGGCACTATTTGGCATATTTGCTTTTGTCTTGCAATGGCCAAGTTCCTCACTTGGAATCATGGGGTTTTTTTTGAAGTTATTAATACAGTGACGTGTTTAGGAACTTTGTCATTCATTGGCGTGGAGACGATATTTAAGGTTCCAGTTGTAGCAGGGCTCTTACGGTTACAAATGCTAATGAAATGTCATTGTTACAGGTCCGTCTTCCCTCAGTGTCCATGTGGGTGAATTGTTTTTCTTTAAATTTTAGGAATGGAGTTAACATTCAATTACAATCTGGATTGCCTGGGCAATGGCAGGACCGAGTGTCACTGCGGAGCAGAAAACTGCAGTGGCTTCCTGGGCGTGCGTCCGAAGGTACGTGGATGAAACTGAAGCTTCTCCTCCCAAATCCAGAAATTTCATAGGGCAGTGAGAGGGCTTTTATTTATTTCACTCTTCAGCATATCTAATAGTTTCTACCCTTGAAAGTCTATAAAGATTTTATAGTGTGGCCTGCAGTGCTGTTGTGTCTGGGGGGGAGTTAATTCAGAAGCATCTAAATGAGCTCTTCTGGCTTCAGAGCTTAAAAACTATTTTAAATTGATCTAATTTAAGAAGAGTTCATGCAAATAATAACCCAAAATTGATTTTAATGCCAGGGGTTTATAAATGACTCTGTCCTGTGATTTTGTCCTTGTTAGACAGCATTTGCAACGGCAAATGAAGAGAAGGTGAAAAATGCAAAATTAAAGCAGAAGAAACGGAAAATAAAAACAGAACAGAAGCAGATGCATGAAGATAACTGTTTCCAGTGTGGAGATGGGGGAGAGCTGGTCATGTGTGATAAGAAGGACTGTCCCAAAGCGTACCACCTCTTATGCCTTAACCTGACTCAACCACCTTATGGTAAGAGCAGTTTCAGGGCTCCTCCTGTTCATCTTTTCCTTCCTGCTGCAAGATAGTATTTGAACTGAAATGCAGCATTCATGTACATAAAATGCAGTGTTCCTTTACATGAAATGCAGTGTTCATTTGCACTAAATGCACCAAATTTTCTTTTGCAATACTACTCRCTTTTAGCAGTACATCAGGTGACTGTTCCTGAATAGAACCAGTGGGCAGAGGCTTTGTCATACTTTTTAATGTTGTTCTTGTTTCATCTCCTCCTTGAATCAAACTTCCTTTTCTTATTTTGATTGAAACATGAGCATCATCTTGGTGTCCCAGGTCACCAAGCACAAGTCAAATGATGGTTCAAATGCTGACAAAGCCAGCAGAATGTGTAGGGCTGAATGAAAGCTTCCTCTGGAGGGTACCCCCTGAGCAGGGCAGTGTCCAGGGCAATGAGAGATGCTCACAAATCAGGAAAATACACAAAACAAACTTCATCTTGCAAGGACATCTGGTGCCTTGATGCCCAAGATCTGACTGTTTTAAACTCTGGTTATGCATGCAGCAATGTTTTGGGACAAAAGAGACCTAAGAAATGCAAAATAGAACTGTATTCAGTCAGATTCTTGTACACGAGAAGCAGAAGTAGCAGCTGAATTTTCTGAACTTACTTTGCATTCATCTGAGCAATCCCAGCACGGAGTGAGGGTTAAAGGCCAGTGCTGTCCCTGAAGTGCACTAATTCCAGCTTCCTGTCTCTCCTCCCATCCTCAGGAAAGTGGGAATGTCCTTGGCATCAGTGCGACATCTGTAGCAATCCTGCCRTTTCCTTCTGTGAGTTTTGCCCCCATTCCTTCTGTAAGGATCACGAGAAGGGAGCCCTGGTGCCGTCAGCGCTGGACGGCCGCCTCTGCTGCTCCGCACACGACCCCAAATCTCCTGTGGCACCTGAGTACTGGAGCAAGATCAAGTGCAAGTTGGAAGCACAGAATGCTGTGGAAGAGGCAAAGGAGTGAATTTGGTTAAAAACAACTGCGGGAGGGGAGAAGAGGGGCAACAGGTGGCGAACTCAGAGGGACTGCAATGCCACACTCGGGCTCTGTGCTCGGAGCTGTTGCATGTGAGCTGGAATGGGACCATTGACCTGAGCGAGCAGGACCAGGCAGTGGTGTTTGGTTTTTATTGTTTGGTCTTTCTGTTACCCTTGAATGTGCTACAGCAGCTCTTACTGTTGGAAACCAGGAACATCTTGGCCTTTGAAGAAAAATTTAGACCTTTTGACAGTGAAAAGAATATTCCGTTTAAAATAATGTTCTTTGAGTGTAGAAAGCAAAGCATAGCCACATATTTATTTATTTAATTTTGAAAGGGTATTGAAGATCTGGCTTTGATCAGTCAACGTGTCTTTAAAAACAAAACAGCAAAGCCAACATAACTTTTGTGTCTAGTTTATGGAAAGAGCAAAGCCTCCCCCCTCTGTAACACTGAGATGCCAAACAGACAGGTGTGGGTGTCAGACCAGGTGACTCTGAAATGCCTCTGTTCCAGTACTTATTGTTAAAGGCATTGGAGAAGGTAGGTTGTCTCATGTTTACTTGTGAATATTATTGTGAAGCTTTTCCTGTGAGAAATCAGGTGTGTGACTTCTGGGAAGTGCTTGTAACATGAGGTCTGGCCGTGTTTGAGAAGGGAAGGAATGGTGGTTCCTTGCTCCAGAGCTGTATTGGATGTTTGCAGACAGGTTGAAATTCACAGTTTAATTGCACAGTGGTTGTTTCTTTATCCCACCTATTTTGGAAACCCATCCCAGGCAGGAGAGGCTCCCAGCCTCAGTCAGAGCTGAAGTCAATCCTGCCAGTGTGTTCTTCATCTGCCACATCTGCACTGGACTGCTGGCAGTTACTGAGTGTGATTCTTCAGTGCTGCCTTCTCAGGCTCCCCCTGGCTTCAGGGAAGACTTGGGCACGTGAGGGACCTGACCTGTGTGCGTGTTCGTATTGATTGAATGTTAAGATTTTTTGTTGTTGAGAGAGATCTGCTAACTTTAATCGTCATTGTTAATGAAGCTGAGGAACATCTCAGCACTTCCTTAATGAACAGGGTATTTTGTGTCTGGGTAAGGGGCCATATCCCAGCAGCCAGCTGGAGCCACAGGAGATGATTCTCTCTTGGATTTCCTCTGTTAGAGAGACAGACTCCTTTACTGAGGCTTTGGAAATGGCTTAGGTTGGCTCTTGCTCCAGATTTTCTTTAGAAAACCTATCTTCCTCTGGTTTTTTGTGCAAGGAGCCATGGGGCACTGGTGTCCCCAGGCTGGAGCTAGTTTTGGTGACTCTCCTCCCCCAGCCCGTGATCTCACCAAGCACTGTGTGTACCCCCTGCCCTGGTACAGCAAGTACTTCTGACTTGTGTACTGGTAATAGCTACTCCCTGCCAGCCTTTGCTCATAAGTATTGAAAATAATCAAGTGTTGCTGGCACCTGGCTGCATTGAGCCTTGGAATTAAGAACCTTGTCTCTGGAAAACTGCTTACGCAAACCTGCGGGAACATGGAGACTTCTCGGATCAAGGAAATAAGCTGAAAAAGTCCATGTAGAGTTTAGAGTATGTCTTGCTTCTGCCTGGTGTCCTTCTCATCCTCAAATTTATGTACAGGGGAGGTTTTTTTGTGTGTGCAATTGTAGAGTGACAGATACACTACAGTCCCTGAGCAGCTGCTGTGCCACGGACTCGGCCTGGAGAACCTGCCCACACCAGCCTGGGATGGCAGAACCTGCTCGTGTCTGGGGCAGTCCTGGGGCAGTGGCTGTTGGGATCTCTAAAGCACTTCCTGCTGAGGGTCCGACACTAACCCTGCTGGAAAGCAGTGCTGGATTTTGGTATTTTAAAAAAAAAAATTTACAAAAAGGATTTTATTTTTCTTAACATTTTGTGCTAGAAATGTCTCTTTTTAAGTTATTATTGAGGATGTTTAACCTTCTCAGAAATTCCAAACACAGCTCATGCTATAGTGTCCGTAGGTTCTGAGGTGTTCACTTTATATTATTTATGAGGCTTGATTATGTTCAGTGGTTTTCTCTTGGGAAGTCAGAGCATTCTGATATTGCAGATATCAGCTGATATATTTTCTATATAAGTATCAGATATGTTGTTGATATCGTGCTGCTGTGTGAGCTCACCAATCTGCTCCATTCATTCTGTGTCCGTGGTGACTTGCTGAGCAGAGGGAAGTGGTGTGGCAGCACCAGGACACCTCAGTAGCCATGGACTGTTGGTGGCCACCTCGGCCGTGCCACAGTGCTGTGCTGGGGCACAGGACATGGGGAGGGCACAGAAGGCTTAAAACTTCTCAAATGTTGTGATGGAGGCTGCTGCTCCTCCTGTGCCACTCCATGTCTTGGTTCACTTTGTGTTCAGACTTCTTACAGGTGCTTCTTTCTTCCACCAAAAAATGATTCATAGCAGCCAACAGCTGGGCTTGGACTCGGAAGGGAAAACAGCAGATGGTTTGTGAGGGTGTGCAGTTTGTGAACAAAACTTTGAATTGGAGAGAAGGTGAATCTTTCAAAAAGCTTTAACATTGTGAGATAAGGCAAATTCAGAGGATCTTGGTGACTGGAGGGGCTSTTCTGAGTGCCAGACTCAGATGTTAAAATGCACATTTTAACCATGTCTTTCAAACTGAGTAACCAGAGTGTAGTTCCTTTGTAAGGAGAAGATTCCACAGGTGTTCCGTTGAATTGGCTTCAGTGGAGGGGGAGACAGTTGCTGAATTAATTTGTGTGGGCTCTGAAATAAGGAATCTTGGATAGTTTGGTTGTTTCATGCTGAGGCCTGGAGGAAATCCACAGAACTGGTGATTTTGGTGAAGAACTGCAATGTGCTGTTCCAGCACGTTGTTGTTGCTTCATGGGAACACACTAGCATGCTTTTCCCTTACTTTTGTGTTAAATCTTTGGGGTGGGCCCACACTTCTGGCGACCTTCTGCCTCCAGCTGTGGCACCTGGGCAGTGCCAGAGCTGCTCTGCCCCAGGGAACAGGGTTTGTAGTTTACTGCAGCCTTTCCTCTGCAGCTGCACCTGAGCACAGCACCGGCCGCCTGCAGCCCATGGCCAGACGAGTCTAGAAGCTAAAATTCCGTCATTCTGTGATTCCAGTGGTGCAGAGGCTGGTTCCACCATTCCTGAACACATGGTGCAAGCATTAGCTGTTGTAGCTCTCAGATTGTTGTAAAGGCTTGTCCTGTCCATAGACTGTTGAAGGCATTTGCAGCTCAAGAAGGCAATTTTGTGGGCAAATCACCTTCTCTGGTCACCACAGAGAAGATTCTGTCTTGGAGAATCTGTTCGAATGGAGTAATAGGGCTGGAATGTGGATTTTTGGCCTTTCTTCTAAAGAAACCCTTCTTTTGTCTTAATTTCAGGATAGAATGGGAAATAAACAATTACTAGACATAATTATCAATGAGCATAAAATCTGTATATATTGAAACTTTGCAGAATTATGGGGGGGAGGGGGGATGGGGGTGTCTGACGCTGGTACAGAGAAGTCACTTTAACATGGAAACCTCTGCCTCATTGAATTCAGGGTTTAATGTACTTGAAGCTCTGCGGTTCCTTTTACAGCTTTTTTATTTATACATAATTTTTTGTATACTGCATTGAAAATGTCCTTGACTTCCCCCAAGTTCCTTCCTGCTCCCACTGTACAGTGGATCCATGGCAAACGGGAGAGTCTGGAAGCAGCTGTCTCGGAGGTGTTTGTTCACCAGGTGTTGTGTGGGAGACGATGACCTTGGAGCAATGCTGTCCCTTTGCTTCCCATTCCCATCAGCTTTCCCCACCATTTCTCTTTGTGTAGCAGAAACATTTGCACTTAAGATACACTCCTACACATTGGATGTATTCCCAGTGTTGCTCTGAGGGAAAAAGGAAAAAAAAAMCATGCAAGAAGGGAAGAAAAGAAAAGCTATTCCCTGTGATACTGTATTTCTGAGTGAGCAGCTCAGGTCTATGTTCCCCTGGGAGGGGTCTCGCTGCTCCAGAGCGGGAGGTAGGGAGCTGGAACTGTGCTTTGTGTAGGGGATTTCTGTGATTAATGTGAATTAAAAAAGGGAAAACACATATGAATTTGCCAAAGCCATTCACCACTCCCTGTTCCCCGGGGCTGTGCCCTCCCTGTGCCACTGCCAGCTCCAGGGGGCAGGTGGCTGCCTGCGGTCCCTGCAGAGATCTCAACTGTGTGGGGTCCCTGGGAGCCCCCCGCTGAGCAGTTCTCTCTCGCTTTTGGGTCATAGACTGGATGAACCCCCACGCTCCCTATTCCCAGGTGGATCTGCATCTCATTTCTGGTGTCACTTTTCTAACGAGCTGACGGCATTGCCACAGCCCCCGGGGTGATCACGTCCCGTTTGAGCCGGGGGGCTGGGGGGGTTGGGGCTTTGCTTTCAGGGTGCTGTGAGGACCCCAACCCGTTTGTCTCCACGTGAGTGATGTTGCACAACACAGATCCCCGCGGATCCGTCTCCATCCCCACGTGCTCTGTAAGATGGACCTTTGTAGAGTCGTTATTTCTGTAGACTTTGTTTATCTGTAACAAACTTTGTAGATTCTGTGAAATGTTATTTTAACGAAATCACTTGAGTCTTTAATAGCAAAGCATCGATATTCACCGAAGTCGGTATCGAAGAGTTTTTGGACGCTGATGCAGCCCTGACACTAACGAGGAGTGTCTGATTCCACGGGGCATTACTGTGTCATGACTTGATGTTGCCGCATAGACTTTGAGATATCCGATATTTTGGGGGGTTTGTGTTGGCCTCTGTCCTCTTGCATAGTGTGAAGCCTGTAAAGCTGGTTCCCTGTACATAGATAGCTCCTGTCCTCTAGGTAGAGCGTATCGAGACTTGCCTGTAATATTTTAGCTTCTTACTGACTGTGTGTGATGGTAGAACATATAATTTTTGTACATTCTATTTACTGAGATGTTGCCTTTTTTTTAAAATTTTATTTTACAAATACTCTGGAATTCAGATGTGGTTTTTTGGTTTGTTTTTTTTTTTTTTGGTTTGTTTTTTTTTCCTTTTTTTTTTTTTTCTTTTCCGTGAGGATTCCTTTGGAAAGGTTTTTAATGACATTCCACTGATCTGAAATTTTTGCTTGAGGTTGACTTCAATAAATCGTTCTGAATGTTCCAACGATGAGCTGACTCCGTTCCGGGGCGGGGCGGGGCGGGGCGGGGGGATAACGGGGCTCCCGGCGCCGGGGTCCCTCCTCCGGCCGGGCGCGGAGGCTGCGCTCGCCCCGCCCCGGCGGCTCCGCGGGCGGGCAGTGGCCATGCGGCGAGCGGAGCTGGCGGCCGAGACCGCGCTGCGGGCGCTGCTCCTGGCCACCTTCGGGTGAGTGCGCGGCCCCCGCCCGCCGCTCTCCCCGCGCCCGCCCTGCGCTCATTTGCTTGTCTTGTTCCAGGGTCATGGAGCTCCTGCCGCCCTTCCAGCGCGTGGTGCAGCCCGAGGAGATGTGGCTCTACAGGAACCCGTACGTTGAAGTGGACCATGTTCCCACAGTCCTCATGTTTGTAAGTTCGGCGGGTTCATGGAGTGGTTTGGGTTGGAAGAGACCTTGACGATCATTTCGTCCCTCCCGCTATGGGAGATGCCCCCCTTCCGCCAGACCAAGCCCTACCCAACCTGGCTGTGAACAGTTCCAGGGGTGGGGCAGGTGGGGCATCCACAGCTTCTCTGGGTGGCYTGTGCCAGCGTTTTCTGCATTTACTTTGATTTATTCTTAAATTACAAGCTCTCCTTTAAAATCAAAGCTGCTTGCTAAAGGCTTGTACTGCAATACCTGCAGCTCCTAGTGCACGCTGCTGAAAGTGCAGGATATCGTATCCCTGTGGATAAATAGCTGAAGGGAGGGGCTGGGAGGATGGAGCCAGGCTCTGCTCAATGTGCCGAGAGGCTCAAGCTGAAACATGGGTATTTCCACCTGAACACGAGGAAGAGCTTTCCTGTGTGGCTGACTGAGCACTGACACAGGCTGCCCAGAAAGTGAGGAATCTCCTTACCTGGAGATAGTCAAAATCCATCTGGACACAATCCTGAGTGACATGCTCTGAGGACCCTGAGCGGGGAGGTTGGACTGGATGGTCCACAGTGGTCTCTTCCTACCCCTCCTGTGAGATTAGTACAAGCTAGGCCAGCCTTACAGTAATTTTTGTCATATTTTGAGGCTTTACCATCCAGGGTTGTCTGTGGGATTTGAAGTTTATAAACTAGCGGGGACTTTGCACTGTTGTCCATAATCCATTCCATGTCTAGATTTCCGGCAGCACGGAAGATAGCATAGCTCTCGCTATCAGGGAACGTTTTCTTTGCAAGCAGCTCTTTTTAGCAGAGTTTTATTATCATTTTATCGTCAAATGTTTTCCCAAGAGCTCCAGGCTTGGTTAGAAGAGTTCGACATAACTCTCTCTTGGATTTCCAGGAGACAGGAGTGTGTCAGAGGGACTGGCTCCCTCTGAAGCAGCTGTGAGGTGAGAGGCTGTGGCTCTTGAGTTGGCAAATGGTACTTGGGATTTTCTGCAGGYGGTGGCCACTAAACATTAAGGACAAAACCTCGGGGTAACATTTGGAACTGGCAGTGTAAAGCAGGACATATGCCAAAATTCAGGTGGGAGCAGATCCTTGGGAGCCTGGCAGCCACGGCATGGATGTCCCAGGGTGAAATCCCCCAGAGCTGAGATGGGAATGATGATAACTGGTTGGTCTGAATCAGCAGCTCCTGTGGTTTTGCTGACAGAGCACGGGTGCTGCTGACAGGGCGCTAATGCTGGGGYTTGCAGGGAGGGGAGAGCTGAGGTGCTGTGGCTGGAGACACCCCCAAGAACCAGCCAGAGCAGTGCTCTGTGCCAGAAGAGCTGTCTGGGACCTGAAGGATGTGCTGGGCTGATCGGGGCCTGCTGCAAATCCAGCTGGTGGGGAGTGTGTCCGGATGGAAGTGCAGTGATTGGAGAGGACGGATTGCTGCTCGGCTTTGGGGAAGTGTACACAGTCTTCTTGAGCAGCTGCTATTGTGTTCTGGTGAGAGTTTAAGCCTGCTTCACTGACACCTAAAATTCTCCCTGTTCTGTGCAGTTCATCGCATTTCTGTCTCCCTTGTTGCTCATCATCCTGGCGAGGTTGTTCATGAGCGCCGACCGCGAGGACACGCGGGAAGCCTGCCTTGGTGAGCTCCTCCTTGTCCCAGAGAACGGCACTTTGAGCCCTGCCCGTGCCTGAATGTGCCTCAGAGCTGCACTTCAGGTGGGGATGATGCTGATGTGACCCTTCTGCTCTCTCCCAGCTGCCAGCCTTGCTCTCGCCCTGAACGGGGTTTTTACAAATGCCCTGAAGCTCGTTGTGGGGAGGTGAGCACTGGCTGGTTCCCAGCTGCACCGCGCAGGGAGGGCAGGGGAGGCAGAGCCAGGAGCCGAACTTGGACATGCTCAGCCTGGAAAGAATGTGGTTTTTTCTAGCTGTAAAGACAATTCAGTATTAGAACAAACACTGGGGACCTGCTGTCTCCGGCTGTCATTCAGATGGGCTCATTTAGGCCCACCCCGGGGAGGATCGTGTTGGCACAGGCACAGGGAGTGAATGTGGCACTCCATGGGTGCTGGGAGTGTCCACGCATGAGGGCCCTGAGCTTCACTTCCCTATCCCAGGCCACGACCTGACTTCTTTTACCGCTGCTTCCCGGACGGCCGAGCCAACGCGGAGCTGGTGTGCACGGGAGACTCGCGCAGAGTCACGGAGGGACGCAAAAGTTTCCCCAGTGGACACGCTTCCTGTGAGTTCTCCACGTCTCCTTCCTGCTGCAGCCCTGGCCAGCGAGCCATGGGGAGCAGGGCCCATGGGGAGGGCAGCTTGGATTTGCTTTCGTGCACCCCATGACTTTGGCTGCATTCATTGACCTGGTCAGGGGCCTCAAATTTCCCTCTGCAAAGCAATGGGGTGAGAAATGTGGTCCAAAGCTGTCTGTAACCCTGAGAGGAGGGATGTGTGCCCAGTACCAGCTTCTAGGATCCATCACTCTCAGTCAGTGTTTCCCTTGGCTTGCAGGGGCAGGACAGACACCTCTCACAGCCTTTCCCCTGGAGCAGGAGAGAGGGTGAGGGTCCGGCTGCAGAGCCTGGAGCTATTCTGAGCTGACACTGTTCCGTTCTCTTCTAGTTGCCTTCGCTGGTCTCGCCTTCTCCGCCTTCTACCTGGCGGGGAAGTTGCACAGCTTCGTTCCAGGCCGGGGGGGCCGGGCCCTGCGCCTCTGTGCCTTCCTCCTCCCGCTCTTCCTCGCCACCCTCATCGCCGTGTCCCGCACCTGCGACTACAAGCACCACTGGCAAGGTGGGTCAGCGTCTGCTGCTTCACCTGGACAAGGCTCAGTGGGTGCCCTGAGCAGGAGCACTCTGAGCATGGGGGGCTGTGCTGCCACAGAGGTCTTCAACCAACAGCAACTTTGGGTTTTGCTTACTCCTCCAGTGGTAATTTTGGTGCCTCCTGCAGGGAGCTGATGCCTTTCTCTGTGTTTTTGAAATATTTACCGAGCTTAGGTTTACAGCCAAGGGGTCAGGTTGTGGATCTGGAAAAAAATCTGCTGCTGGGGAATTCCATCACGAGGCTTGGGAGGGTGAAGGGCCATTAACTCTCCCCTTGTCTCGCCCACAGATGTGTTGGTTGGCTCAGTGATGGGCTTGGTGCTCGCATACCTGTGCTACAGGCAGTACTACCCTCCCCTGACAGACTCCATGTGCCACAAACCATCTCTGTCCAAGCCCAAGCCGCTGCTGGTGCATGAGGAGAAGCCTCCAGCTCCCAGCTTCCACCTGAACATATAGTGATGGGCTCTGTCCTGCTGGTCCCTGGATGCCAGGGCAGGGCAAGGCTTCGGGGAGGCTTCTCAGGAGAAGTGGCTCCGATGCAGATGAACCCCTGGCCAGGTGTTCCCTGCAGTGCTGGTGAGTTTCCTGCCCAGGCCCTTGTGGTGCTTCATTTAATTGAATTTTGTAGGCCACCCCCTCTCCAGGCCCGCTGTGAAGCAAGGGAGGCACTTGGGGTGCCAACCTGCGGGAAGATAGTCGAGGTATGAAGGTCCTGAAGCAAGAACTGGGAAAATGTGGCAACCCAGTGTGCCCAGTCTGGTGGCAGTTCTTGTGTCCAGTCCAGGAAGCACCATTGGTCACTTCCCTACAATCCAGCCAAGGTGTCCAGCCCTTCTCCTGGGAAATGAAGTGCAGGACCTGCCAGCCTTGAGTTTTTTCTAATTTTGCAAATAAAGGAGTTTAATTTTTTTAATGAGCTGTGGTAGTAAAACTTTACTTCAGGGCTTGGGTTGTTGCTTTATAAGCCATTTCCTCTGAAGTCTGCAGGGGTTTCTGGTGGGTTCTCATTTTGTATCTCCTTCTTGCAGCTTTAGTTTAGTTTTAAGGAGATGACAGCAGAAAATGAAGTGGTGTCTGAGAGCATCCCTGCACAGGTGCCTGTTTCCCTGTCCATGGTCTGTCTCTCAGACAAGGAAGGGCAGAGTGCTGCCAAGATCCAGGGCCAGCTGCCCGGCASGACTCTCTGAGCAGTTGTTTGTCACTGGTCCCTCCATAGACAGGTGTAGTTTCATCAAGTGTCTGTACATGCAAAAAGCACAGGTGAGGCTGTAGCAGAGTGAGGCAGGTGAGTCAGTAATGAAACATCACCCTGCTGCAGTTTGAGCCCTCTATGACTCTGGAACTTCAACAGAATTAAAGAAATAGCTTCACTTTCCCCTAAAACTGCACATGTGAATTCTTCAGCCCTTCCCTCTCCTCCCAGACATGCACACACCACAGTCATCTACTTATTTATTTTGGCTTTTACTGGAAAAGACATTAAATAACATTTAAAATGTATTTAACTTCTTCTTTTTTTTAACAAAGTGCATAACTTAAAAAGCTGATTATTAGTGTCCCATGTTAAGACTGTCCCTTTTCCTACTCCCGTAGGAGACTTTAGCCAGCAGTAGTTCAGATGCCGGCCAAGCAGCTCGGCTGTTCTGCAGTCAGGTAAAGAACAGCTTCTGTTCCTTGGGAAGGGAGGAGGGATGGAGGCTGCAAACAAAACCCTTCCAATAGTGCAAATAACAGACAACGGAGGAAAAACAAACCAASAGGCTGTGGGGAGAAAGGCTCCTTACCCCATGCAGGGCAAAAGTCAGCAGGAGGGAAAGTGGTTTGGCTCTTCCAAAGGCTGCACAGCAACACCTCACACAGCACTGGAGCCCCAGCCCGGGCAATGAGCCAGCCTGGGGGCTTTGTCGGCCAGGGACGATCACGGAGGCTCTCTGGCCCTGTCCCCCTCAGAGCAGAGCTCCAAGGCAGCCGCAGACTGAGCTGCCTGCAGAGCTGGTGTCATTCCTGCAGTGCCCAGACCCTACAGATCTGGGCTCCAACTCTGCTGGCTGCATTTTGTATATTTAAAGCTGAAAACAACAACTGGAGCATGGCAGGCGCGAGATCCCCATCACCACCCGACAGCTCYGGGGATGGCAGCGCTGCTCCGTGTCCCTGCAGGGCACAGAGGGCTCACACTGCCCAGACACTGCCAGGAGCAGCTGCTCTCCCCCAGGCTGGCTGGAGTTGGGTGTGGAGGTGAAGCTTTCCTCGGAGCAGGTACAGCTGGGCACTGGCTTGGTCAGTGCGGCGGGGAGGCCTTGGTTTGCCAGCGYGGGCTGGGTGAGGGTTCTGAGACGTCACTACCAACATAGCACAGCCAGGAGGAGCACGAACATGCCGCTCTCAYGAGGTGCTTTATGGGGCAGCCCTGCCTGGCATGGCCCAGGGGTGCACAAACATGCAGCAGCAGTGCAGGGACATAAGGGTGGCTGGTGGACAGACCCTGCTGGCTCAGCAGCAGCCTGCACCCTGGGCTTCACCTCCGGGGCCCGCAGACCTGGCGTGGGTGCTCTGTGTTAGCCCTCAGCAATGTCCCTCGCTCCAAGGCTGCTATAGCTCTCTCTGCGCTGTGTGTTTAAGGCTTTTTCTTCTCAAGTCCCAGGCTGTGAGTGTCCTCACTGAGCCAGGTGGGTTCTGAGCTTGGTGGGTTCTGAGCCCGGACAGCTCATCTGCTGCAGTGCTGGAGGAGCTGGTGTGGGGACTTACAGGGTGGAGGGTTAAAAGTACAAGTTGCCATAGGGAGTCACTGTACAGGTGCTGTGTGTGTTCAAGCAGAAGTGTTTTCCCTTGACAGTTTTTCCCCCCACCCCTACCCAAAATGGAGGAAAATCCATCCTTATCTCCAGGTAGCAGCAAGTACTTGGGAAGCAGCATGCAGGACACGGCAGCAGAGGAGAGAGGAAGGCAGAGAAGAGATCTGGACTTTCCTGGTGAGTGCTCAGTGGAATTGGATCTAAGGAAGCAAAAGGACAACACAGGAATAGCTGCAGTGAGGCAGCCAGAATCTACCCAGCACAGCCTCCTGGACCCTGCTTGGTTCTCTCATGTCTGATCGTGCTCATGTGCAGGGAAGAGGAAAGAAGCCAAAGGTGCTGACAGGCCAAAGAAAAAGTCTGACAAAAGCTCCCTGCCTTAGATAATGGATATTATTCCCTCAAGCAAACCAGATCTCCTCTGAGGTGTCCTAGGAAATCCAGAAGGGGTTTAGGCAAAGTTAACTTACGGCCAGAACAGTGCAGGTTGGTCACTGGCTTCCTGGTAAAGGTTGATCCAGTGTGATGCCTTTTGTCTGGTAGATCTCCTTCAGAACCAGCAGAACGGTGTCCTCTGACTCCCTGGAGAAGGAGGACATGGGGATTAGAGGGGGACACTTCCCTTGGACATGGGAATCAGGGAGATGCTTCCCTGCACTGTCAGGACATGGTGGGGTAGAGGTGGTGCTCTGCAGATCAGGCACCGCAAGACAAGGAGAACCACACCAGTCTCCTTCCTCTGTCCCTGCCCACCCTCTGTGTGTCACAGGCAGAAGATCTTGTTCCCTCAGTTAAGGCTTTTCTTCCTACACTGGCTTTGAAACTGATGCCACTCTGCTGCCACCACATGTGAATTTGAAGCTCTGATGATTATGCACTTACCAATAGCAGAGATGCCCCTGGAGTGCAAACAAATACTCGTTAAAGCTCTCTATTGGCTTCTCCTGCAGCACATAGTCAATGCGGTTCCCTCCGTTCAGCTGCCCCACGTTGATGAGGGGGGCCTCTTCCTTCAGTGCTGTGGGGGGCTCCTCTGGCTTTGTGTCTGGAGCAAGGAAGAGCAGCACAGTTCAGCCAGGGGACACCAGMAGCCATGACAATACAACAGCAGAGCCGTACCCTCCCTCTGCCCCTCTGTGGCTCATGCAGGGGAGAGGCAGCTGCAGTGTTCAGAAACAGAAGTGCAAGGGACAGGCTTAAAATGGTGTGGTCTGCTGAGACCCCCCAGAAAACCCCTTCATCAGGCACTGACAGGGGAAGGCCACAGCATTTGGGGAGATGCAGGTGCATCCACAGCCCAGAGATGATCCCTTTGCTGGGCACAGATGATGGGCAGTGTGGCTACTGGAGCCCAAGCACACTGCCCCATGGGCAGCTCCTGAGGCTGCATCCCTGACTCCCCCCTGCCCCATGCACCCCACCACTGACCTGGCTGCTTCTCTGTGCCAGCTTCTGCCTCCGCTTCTGCCTCAGTGCTCCCTGCCTCCAGGGCCGGCACCGGGGCGCGGGTGAAGGACTGCCAGGCCACCCGCAGCGACCCCAGCAAGTTGTTCTTCAGGTCCACACTCATGCGTGTCAGCCCTTCCTTCAGCTCTGCAAGGCAGGACGGGGGTGGGTGTGGGGCTGGTGGCTGCAGCAGCAGCCCTGGGCCGGGGGACAGGGGCTGCCTGTGCCGTACCGAGGTGCATCCTCTTCCTGCCCTTGTGGTGGGGCAGCAGCATTGGCTCGAACTCCAGGTCTGGGACGATCATGGGCTCGATCCGATATGCCACGGGGTCAAACTGCACAGAGGAGGGGGACAGTGGCCAGGGCTCGTGCTCCACATGTCTCACGCAGGACGGCTCTGGTTCTTATACCTACGGGGTGGAAGATGTTGAAGAAGCCTTTGCAGGTGGGCAGGCTGTACTTCGGGTCGATCCGCTTCACTCCTCGCACGGTGAGAAACATCCCGATGGGAGAGCCAAAGGCAAAGAAGATGGTGGGCTTGTAGTTCAGCTGGGGGTAGTTTGCCGAGACCTGTGAGAGGGAGGTTCAGATTTGATCATGAGACATCCTCTGTGCTGGTGCTCCGAGGGCCTTGTGGGTGCAGCCAGAGCTCAGTTGTTACCTGTCCTAAGCCAACGTCCCGGTATTGGCAATTCCTGCCATCGTCTGTGCTGTCCCCGTGCTGGGACAGGGACCCTGGCTCAGCTCCACGCTCCTCACTGTGCCTGGGAGCTGCTGAGCTCTGATCCTGCAGCAGCATAAAGGGGTCCTTGTGTCAGAGGGATGGGATGGGATGGGATGAGCACAAGCTGTGCAGGAAACAAACCTTTATCTCTGCCTTGGAGCTGATGTAATGAAGTATCTTCATTCTTGGTCCTAAGGGAATTCCCATTTCTTTAAGGTTTTTCTCTGTGCACAAGAACTGGAAAATATGCAAGGCAGGTGTTAAGTCCAGGAGCAGAGGTGTGGTGAAGTGTCTGTTCTGACGGTTCATGTGTGGCTCAGTACCAGAAAATGTGCAGTGGTGGGATGATGGGGAAGAAAAGTGAAGAGCCACAAGAGCCAGTAAAACAGGGGAACTCCTCACCAGTGCTTGCCTGTCCATTTTCTCCTTCTCAAAAGCATCACAATACTCTGACAGCTCCAGCTTCTTCAGGATTTCTTTTACTTCCTCAATACTCCCAGTGCTTGAGGTTGTCCTGGACCCCTGTGAATAGATTAGGGGTCAGGGGATCACGTTTTTTGCACACCAATTTGCTCCTGTACATGCTGGGGTCTCACCCCCATCCTCATGCAGCTGCAGGAGTGAGGGGTCAGTGGCTCATGTACCTGTGCACGGTGCTCGTCCTCCTCGGGATCAGCCTTCTGGTTCGTCAGGAGATCAAACAAAATGAGCGACCCTAGAAAGCAGGCACAGGCAGAGCATCAGCATCTGGCGGGGAAGAGCCCCAGCCTCCTCCTTTCTGGGACAGAAGAGTGGCACCCTGGACTTTTTATACAGGTACATAGTGACAGGACAAGGGGCAATRGCTTCAAACCGACAGAAGACAGGTTAGATTAGATGTCAGGAAGAAATTCTTGACTCGGTGGTGAAGCACTGGCACAGGTTGCCCAGGGAAGCTGTGCATGCCACATCCCTGGAAGCTGGAGCGGGGCTTGGAGCAACCTTGGTCTAGTAGAAGGTGTCCCTTCCAGCCCAAACCATTCTGTGGTTGTACCCTCCCGGCTCCCCTGGCGCGCTGACGCTCGCAGGAGCCGCGGGTGAGCCCTTACCCAGGCTGTGCCCGGCGATGGACACCCCGCCCTTGAAGAGCGGGTTCCTCTGCAGGAAGAGCTGGTGCAGGCGGTTCATCTCCGAGGCCACTGTGTCCACGATGGTCTGGCAATAGGTGGAGCTGTTGTAGAAGAACACATCCAGGATGGTGTCGTTGATGAAGTGACGCAGGCGGTTGATGCTGGGCAGCGTGATCCGCTCCAGGTCRCTGCAGGGGAAAGGGAGAGGGGTTGCAGCTGAGGAAGCCAGGGAACCCCACCATGYTTCTACAGCAAAAGTCCAGAGCAGGATTGATATCGTCTCCAAGGATGTATGTTGTAATCCAGACCCTCAGCTCATGCCCAGAGTGAAGGCAGAACACAGTCTGTGCTCTTACATTCCAAGAATAAAGAGCCTGTCCTTTCTTCCCCAGGAGCCTGGCCTGCTTTCTGCCCTTCCTGGGACACTGCACAGCAGTGCTGGAGTGCAGGAACCAAGTACTCAGTTCCCAGAGGCCTTTAGCAAGGTGTGGATGTCCACGGTCCCTCCCAGGATCAGCCAGGAAAAGGCAGAAGCCTCTGCCCTCTGGATGCTGATCAGAGCAGGTGCCTGCTGAGCACGGCAGAACAGCAGTGGGGAGGTGCTCTGAGGGTCGCTGTCTTTCCTGCTCACTCCTACCCTAAACACTCACAGCTTTCCCTTTGCTTTTCCAACAGAAGTGGTGGAGTTTTCAGGGCCAGAGGCTGCCTACGCACCTTGCCATCCCCAAGGCCACCAGCCCCAGGAGGGGTGGCTGTCGGACACTTACACATCCACRCCGGTGGAGTGGAGGGAGCTGTGCCAGTTCACGGGCAGGAACTCCACCCGGCCGACCTGCTGCTGCTCCTGGGCTTTCTTGAAGTGTGCTTGCAGCATGCTTAGCGAGACGTTCCTGAAATCATTCACTGGAAAAGAGAAGAACTCTTACGGAGATCCACTGGGCTCCAGGGCCAGCCCGTGGCACCAACAACACTTAATACGATGAAAGATCATTACGGGGAAATCCCACTGGGGTCTTTAATCTGCTGCTGCTCCCCTAAGTCCCTGAATCTTTAACTAGAGATCAGGGGAGGCTCCATGTCCTGCCACGTGTGTTTACTGGATTTCGCTGCCCCATCTGCACCTCCTTCACATGGGCAGGGTTTAGTCTGGCAGTCAGGATAAGGTACTTTTAGAAGTTTATAAAAAATAACTCTGTTGTGAAGCAAAACTGATGAACAACGGCTGCCCAAACCTTTCCAGAAGGTGGGATTTGGTGGGTCAGTGAGCATTCCATTCACACTCTCCACAGTCAGCAGGTCTGGCCGTGCACCCTGCCAGTGTGTCGGGACGGTTTGATGCGCCCTGACAGCATTTCACGGTGCCCAGGATGAGGTTTCCCCGGCTGGAGCCCCCGTGGGCTCCCGGCTCCTGCACCTACCGCACTGCACGATGCTCCGGAAGCGGATGTCGCAGGCGGGGCCGATCCCGTGCACCACGAACACCAGGTGGTCGATCTGCAGCGGCTCTCCTGAGGAGGGGAAAGGAGCTCAGAGCACAGGTGCTGTGGATACAGCTCCTAACAGGGAACGGACACGCTGGAAGCACTGCTGTGCAGGGCAGGAGCCTCCCGCCCTCACCTCAGCCCATGAAAACCCTTGTTAGTGCCTGGATTTACACCTCCAGGGTGGTGGGATTTCTCATGTTTCTGAACTCTTTGTCCTGCTAAATTCAGCCGCCTGGCCTTGGATGGGTCTGGACCAACGGGACAGTAGAGGAAGGCATGGTGGCTGGTCCCTGTTCTATCACCACCCTCAATCCAGCAGGAGCAGATGCTCCTGGCAGTTCATCCCTGCCCTGCCATGGAGATCGTTCAGCACAGGGAAGGGCAGGACCAGGAGGTCTCAGTCCAGCTGCCCCATGCACAGACTGCTCTGATGAGCCACCCCAGGCCCTTGGATCGCCATGTCCCTGGTAGGCCCCAGGTGGAATCAGGGCTTGTTCTCTACTTCCCACACACCCTGGTTTGCATGTATCTTCCTGAGGGCAGGCATGCATGGAAAACGGAGTAATTGCCTGACCTCCCCATGGGGACAAGTCCTGAGGCCTGACTGGGAGCTCAGTGCAGCTGGGAGGAGACAGAGCTGACACCTGGCTGCAGAGATGGGGAGAGCACGTGCCCCCCCAGAGTCACCAGCACGTAGGTAAGTGGTAAACCCCTGTGTCCCTACCAGGGAAAGAAACTCTCCTCCTGTACAAACACACATGCCAAGACCTCAGGGGTAATTTCAGGCACTGGAGAGTTTCCATCAGCTCTATCTCCACGCAGGAGCTGGCAGCTCATCACCCTCCCCCCGGATCTGCAGCTCTGCATGTTCATTGACGCTGCAGCTCACTGGGGCTGGGGGGCTTTCTGAAACCATTTGGTTCCTTTTGGCACAAAATGTTTTGACGTGTGCTTCACTTAAAGGATCATGGGAGCTTCTGCCTGTCTTTTTGAGTGAATAGGCTGGAAAATACAGGGGTTTGGATGAGTGGAAGGGAGAAGCAAGCTCACCATTGGGGATCTCGACAGCAATGTTCTCCACTCCTCTCTTCACAGTCCGGGGCCGACCTTGTTCCGTGGGAGTGGAGACCCAGTCGTCGGAGGAGGCGACGGGATGGTAGTGAACCATCAGCTTGGAAACAAGAAGAGCCTGTCAGTGACCCGAGAACAGACACAGCTCTGGCTACAGCAGCTGCTGGGTGACACGGGGTGGTACCAGACTGTGCTGGGCTGAACCCTTTGCACAAAGAGGTGTTGAAAAGAAATGTGAAGCTGTTGGCAGACTCGGCTGTCATTGCCCTCTCCTCAGGTGAGGGGAATGCCACTGGGACAAACCCATTTGAAGGGAACAGCACCAAGAGACCCAAGGGGATGTCCTCGCTGGTCAGCACAGAGATCACCAGGCCCTGCTCACCTTTGGGTTGTGCAGGATAATGACTTCTCTGTTGGGAGACTCCAGCTTCTTCTTCCACTCATCCAGGGTCACAGCAATCATGTAAGCTTCCTACAGAAGAGAACACACTCTGTGAGTCAGCTGGAAGTATTCCCATTAATGTTCAACCTCTTGGGACATTCCCCACCCTGTTATCAGAATCTCTTATCAACACTTTGCGAAAGAGGCAAAGAAATCAGCTGGAGGAGCAGCAGGGTCACCCCAGGATCACCTGCCGAGGGTGTTCAAGAACTCCCCACTTTGACAGCAGCAGCATCAGACTTCCCCCATCAGCTTAGAACTGTGGTTTTGGTACATCAGAATAGAGATTATTGCAGAGATGTGTATTTTTATACATCTATCTATATATCTCTTCCCAGAGGAAAGCCTGGCACTTTAAGGTGTCGTGGAAGGATGCACCGAGGCCGGACGAGGGCAGGGGAAGGGGAGGCCATGGCAGTGCTCACAGTCACATCAATCAGCTGCGGGAATGCCATGCCAAAGCCTCTTTGGAGTTCATGTCCTCAGGCTTGACTGTGGTGCCAGTGGCCCCGTATGGGGTTTGGGACATTAGAGCCAGTGTGTGACAAGGAGAAGCTGAGATGGAAGGAAAGGTGTGTTTACCTCCAGTTCCTCACTGAAGGACTCTGAGTAGGGAATATACTTATTGTCCTTGTCCCCCTTGTAGAACCAGGTGCAGCGACGCACTTCAGACACCTCCTCCTCCCAGTACACGGCGACGCGCTGCCGCGTCCGCAGGTGCACGTCGTACCTGCCCCCCGACGTCGGCACTACCACGTCATCCTGGTCTTTCCCTGTGGGAACCCAGGCCTGGAATTAATCATGAGAGGCCCAGACGGCGAGTTCCCAGAGAGACGAGGCTGGAGCATCCCCTAGGGTAGCACACTGAAGCAGGTCTGAGCCACGGTGGCAGATACCAACGTTCTCTGTACCCAAGCCCAGGAGCAGTGTCGGGGCATCCTGGGAGAGATGTCCCAAGTCAGACGTCCCCCAGAGGCAGAAGGTAAGATGAAAACATTACACTACACTGTCCTTCTCTCTGGTTCAGGCACATGCTTACACAGCCTCTTCCTGCCTCGCTGGGAGGGAAAAAGTGAATCTGTGGCCCTGGGAAGTGCATTGTGTAACAGTGGGGGTGCACCAGGGTCTCCTGTCTCTAAGCCATTCCTCTCCGAAATGGAGAACTCTCTACAGACCCCAATACAGACCTCAAACTGTGAATTTCGCTGCCTTTCGGATGTGCCTGTGGGCTAGGCTGGTGGCACAGCACCCTGTGCCAGGCTGGGCCAGGCAGTGGCACTGGGGATGGGCAGCACAGCCTCTAATCCGAAACTTCCTGGGCGAGGGAGGACGGGAGCCAACCCTTGGGCAATCAGAGCTCTGCCCGTGGCAGCAGCAGGTGGCACAGATGGTGACATTTGGCACGCAAGGGCCTCAGCACAAGACTCGGAGCGGACCCCCAATCCCTGCTCCCGTAGCAGGCACAGCTCCATGCTTCGGCACGAGGGGAATCTCCCAGCGGAATTCCTGCCATCCTGCTAGCACTCTCTCAGCCTCACCAGAGGATGCTTTGCAGTATGATTATATATAATTTAGAGCAGTATCAGCTGAATGGGGTCAGACCATTTGATGCATCCAAACAGCTCGGTTATTGGGAACAGGCACATGGCCAAAAAAGTCCCAATTTAAAATTCCTCGAGGGAAAATCCGGCATCCCAGGTGGAAGCCATGGATGCGTCCAGGAAATTTTTCTCTGGTACCCAGGCAGTGCTTCCCCCAAGCACACACACACCCCCGATACTCCCCTGTCAACCTCACCAGGCCCATTATTTAAGAGCAGGGACGTGGGATGTAAAACCAAAGGGCGACTGACAAGTAGCGGTGGTGGGAGCTGGAGGCCGGGGGTGCCGTGGGGCCGTGAGGCTCTGCCCGCGCTCCCACGCGGCCCCTCCCGCCCTACCTGCGCCGTGCGCCTCCTCCAGCCGCTCCGAGTCCTGCGCGCTGAACGGGACCCAGCGCTCCCGCGTGTCCGTGACCTTGCAGTAGAACCAGTGCGGAACCACCGCCTCGTACCGCCCGCCGGGCTCCGGCTCCGGGGGCTCGGAGGCGGCCGGGGGCGGCCGCGGCGGCTCCTGCGCCGACATGGGGCTGCCGCGGGGAGCCGGGAGCGCCGGTTCCGCCGCCACCGGGGGCTGCGCGGGTCGCGCCCCGCGCCGCGGGGATCCGGCCCCGGCCCCGAGCGGCTCCGGCTCCGCTGTCCCGGCAGCTGCTGCGGCGGCGCGGCCCGGCCCGGGCGGCAGCGCAGGCTCCGCTCCGGCCCCGGCGACCGCCCAGCCCGGGGCGGTGCTGCCCGCGGCCCGCCCGCTGCCGTCACCGCCGGGGAGGAGCGGGGACTGCCCGCAGTCCCTGCCCGCAGTCCCTATCCGCAGCCCCTGCCCGCAGCCCCTGCCGGTAGCTCTTGTCTGCAACTCGCCTCCGTGATCCCTGCCCGCAGCCTTTGCCCCCAGCCCCTCCCTGCCGCCCTGCAATTGCTCCCCTGCCTGTAGCTCTTGTCCGCGATCCGTGCCCGTGGCCCTTGCCTATGATCCCTGTCCATATTCCCTGCCTGTGACCCCTGCCCGTGACCCCTGCCCGCGTTCCCTGCCCGCGGCCGCTGCTGGCAGCAGCCCAGGTGGGCCAGTGCCCAAGAGCCGTGGCAGGCAGTGCCAGTGCTCGTCGGGACTGCGCGGCCTCAGCCTGGGCTCCCGGTGGGTCATTGCGGCCCCAAGCCAGATGCGGGGCATGGGGGTGCCGGGAAACACCCGCCCTGGTGCCAGCGGCCTCCCTCGTGCGGCAGGGACAAACACTTGAGCATGGGGTCATCTGCAGCGTGAAACCACGAGGTGCTGATTTAATGTTTGTTTTTCAGTTCTCTGTGACCCTTTAGCCTCGGTGGCGATTGAGAAACTCTCTGCTGAGGGCGGGTGCTGCTGGAGAAGCAACAGGCAACCCCAGAGTAAGAGTTTGGTTTCTGTAGAGATGAGGCCAGTGATAAACAGAGACAGACTTTCTAATTTGGGGTTTGTGATGTGGGCGGATGCTGCAAGATAAACCAGTTGCCAAGAACTGCCATCCCAGTGCTCACTGCCACCACGGCAGGGACTGGTGAGGAAAATTGAAGGGCCAGGAGTGCTAAAATCCCCAGTTCTGCAGCTGGAGAGCAAAAGGCTGCAAACCTTATCCATGCAGAGCCTGCGCCAGTTGGTGCTGGCACAGCTCCTGGCCGCACCACGGACTGTCTCCCTTCGGATCATGCGGCTGAGCCATTACCCACTTTGGTCCTGTGCGAAGGACACAGAGGCAGCAGGTAGGGATGCAGTTACAGCAGCCAGAGTTTTCTGCAGGCTGAGGTGTGGGACGTGAGCCTTGACCCCTGCTCCCAGCTCGGCTCACCTTTGGGGGAAACACAAAACCCACCCGGGGATGCCGGAACGTCACACGCAGCCACGCCATCCCACAGAGCTGTTCAGATCTCCACGCCCTGCATTGATAACCTGCCATTTCAGCCCACTTCTTGTGTTCTCTCATGTGCTTTTCATCAGGGACTTACATAACCCTCTGCCAAGGAGGCAGGAACAGGAAATATTCAAGAATGTGTTACCTGGATGGGTTCAGCTGATCAGGGGAAGAGGTGGCAGTCGAGGCTCGGCCACTGCTTCACCAGCACAGTGACAGGGCAGCACTCTGGGTACTGTGATTTTCTTTGATCTCCCAGTATAGCCAGCGATTCCCAGTAGGCAGATTCCAGGCTGTAAGCATGGAATAGCTCAGCCTGGCTGGTCCCTGCCCGACACAACATGAAACAGCAGCTGAGCCTTTCCCTGTCCCAGGACATCCAGCTCCCTCCTGGCTCACCCTGGACATGGCCAGCTGTGCAGGCTGACCAAATGTGATCATGGACACATCCAACAAACTCCAAAGGTCAGTCCTGTGCCCACAGCCCTGTCTAGGAATGTGGGATCTGCTGGGTGCCTCCAGGACATCGGTTGGCTGTCAGCATACAGAGAGCATGATCAGGGCACTCCTACCCTCAGGCATCCAAAATCCCTTCCAGACCCCTTCCAAAACTCAGCCACTGGCCCTAGAGCCACAGCTAGAGGCTCCTGGAGCACCTGCACTGCCTGGGAGGCGATGGGGCACCCCGGCACTGCCAAACCAGTGTTCTCAGACATTCCATTCACCCCTGACCTCGGTCCCGCGACAGCCCAGCTGGAGTTTTGGTCTGAGTTATACAACCTTCTCCATCACTTCTCTTCAAAGAAAAAGAGACTTTGAGACATCTCGATTACAAAATAACATTTAAAACTTGTCAGGGTTTATTAAGTGTCACACACAGCAGTGAGTTGCTGTGCAGGTTGGAACCAGGAGGTCGGAACAAGCTGAGCTGTTCCCTCCCCATGGTGCTGCACAGTGGGACATAGAACTCGTAGGATGGAGAGGGACATTAAACAGGGGATTTTTACCCAAGTGACCTGGAAATCACTTCCAAGCATCCTGCATCTGTTCCTTCCTCAACTTGCACTTCTCCTTTCCAGTGGCAGAACTGGGATTTCCAGTCTGTGTTCCCATGTCTACGGGGACGTCCCTGACTGGCTCTTCACCACAGAGGAGGAACAGCACGACATGACATGTGCCAGCACAGTCCTTCCCTCCAGCACTTCAGTGTCACTCCTTGAGTGCACTAAACCCAGACCACCCCCACAAGGACACACAGGGTTTATGGCGAGGGAGATGAAGCTGAAAATACAGGCAGTGAGGACAAGCCCAGAGTCTTGGTTGGTGGCTGCACATTGCAGCACATCTGACAGGTGTTTTAAAAACCATCTGTGGCTGTAGGAGGCACCCAGAGATTGGGCCTGGTCTGCCGAACTCTGTACACAACCCCACAGCGCTCCATCCTCGACCCGGTTCTCTTCAACACCTTCATTAAATACTTCTGCTGCTTCAAACCTCTCTCAATTTGTCCTTTGCCAAGTTGTTTGTCAGGGCTGGGCTTCTGGGGTGGCTTTTTGTTGGTTTTGTTTTGATTTGTTAACTCGGGGCTTATTGCTATTCCATTGTCAATAGTGCGTAGCAGAAAGAGCTGAAATTTAACAGAACTGAAACTCTTTGGAACTTCAACAACAGACTGTGTGTTGTGGCTGATGTGTTTTCACAATCCCTTTCTTTCCAGTTTTTCCAGTATGGCCTGGATTCTGTGGACGGACTCTTTCCTGGCCTGCCGGACAGTGTCCTGGCCCCCAGTCTCAATGGAATCCAGCTCCAGCAGCAGCTTGGTCAACATCTCCTCCAGGAGCCGGTAGGATTTATCTGTCTTTTTCCCTACAAATTCATCCACCTCTTCCTCCAGCTGTTCAGCCTCCCCCATCACATGGAGGATCCTTTGAATCTCCGGCTGGATGGCTGCAGGATTTGGGGAAGGCTGCTCAGCAGGTTTGAAGCCCAGCTCCCGGCTCCCGGCTCCGGGCTTCCGTGGAGCGAGGTCATAGAGCTGGGGCTGGGCACTGTACTGCACCCGGGGCTGGGACAGGGTGGGCTTGGCCATCCTGTGCTCATTCACTGTCCCCGAGTGCTGGTGGTTGACGTTGGTGTAGTAGCTGTGTTGGTTTGGGCTTTGCTCAGGTCTGTCGTAGACAGAGTCCTGTAGTCAGAGGAAGAAAACATCTCTAAGTGCATTTCCCTTAAATCCAGAGGTTTCCACTCTCATCCTGCCCCAAACGCTGGAGGGGGCTGGAGAAACTGGGGACAGGGACATGTGTTCTGGTCCCCGGCTGTTAGAAAGCAACACCCCAGTAAGGGGCACCTGTCCAGAGGAGGAGTGTGAGCCCCTGAACACTCATTACCCAGGTCAGGGGAGATGCTGAACACATTTCAGTACAGCCCTGTTCGGACAGACCAGAGGATCCTTCTCTGCAGGCAGCACACTCCCCAGAGCTGTTCCCAAGGAACAGCAGCCCCCATCGCTGCTTGGGGACCAAACATGTGGAGAGTCATTTAATTCCTGATCCAACCCAGAGAAAGCCTGTCTGACCCATTTCAAGACCTATCTGGTCCCTCCAGTACTTTTTGAAATCACAACCACAGACTTTACTCTCCTGTATGCCAACAGGACCTCACCTGTCCCTGTGACTCCCAGGTGTGAGGGTGGGAAGGAGCGCCGCTGCCAGTCCAGGACGGGTGTGAATCGGAGACGTAGAGGTTGCTGTGCCCCGAGGCCGCGGGCCAGGAGTAACGTGGCTGCACCCCATAGACAGAAGGGGGGCCCCATGTATCCTCCGGGGCTCTGGGCTGTGGCACAGGCCCCTGCCCTGTGACCCCTGCACTGCTGTCTCCGTACGGATACTGCGGGATTGGCATTCCCGGTGTCTGCAAGGACAGGGGAACAGGCATTACCACTGGAGTCACTCCCAGCACTGCTCCCTCAGACAGCCCTAGGAGCTGGAGGGTGCAGGTGGGGGTCAGGCTCTGCTCCCAGGAAACAAGGGACAGGACAAGAGGAAACGGCCTCAAGCTGTGCCAGGGGAGGGTCAGGCTGGACTTCAGAAGGAATTTCTTCATAGAAAGGGTATCAGGCACTGGAACGGGCTGCCCAGGGAGGTGGTGGAGTCCCCATCCCTGGAGGTGTCCAGGGAACGACTGCATGTGGCACTCAGTGCTCTGGGCTGGTGACAAGGTGGGGATTGGTCACAGGTTGGACTTCACGGTCTTGAAGGTCTTTTCCAGCCTCAGTGATTCTGGGATTCTGTGAAGCGGCTGCAGCTCAGGCTGGCTGCCCAATTCCTGCTTTCCTAGCCCAAAAGTTCAGGGTCTCCAGAGAATGGGGTGACCACCAGTTTTTGCAAGAGTAAAGCCAGGCAGGTCAAGGTGCTCAAGAGCCACAGGGACCCCCGGCTCCACCAGAGCGGACCCTGCCGCTTCCCCACACCACAGCCCCAAAGCCCAACACCCCAGGAACCGCGCCCTCCGACCCAGGGCTGGACACTGTCCCTTACCTGTGGCGGGGAGTAGCTGGGGACCTGCTGCCTGCGGAGCGCAGAGCCCTCGCTGGGACACTCCGCGGGGACGTAGCTCCAGGCAGGAGTGGGTGACGGGGGCCGGTAGAGGCCTGTAGGCTCCGTGGGGTAGGGGGTCTGTGGGGGCCCCGAACAGTAGAAGCCCCGTGCCTGCGGCAGGCTGGCGTAGTGTGGGTATGGGGGGCTGTAGGCTCCGTTGGCATAGGGAGAATCCATCGCCTGGGAGAGGGAAGAGCACAGCAAAGGTGATGGCACATGGACACGCGCAGAGGGGCTCCAGGAGTGGGGACTGGCCCTTCCTGCAGCATTTAACCAGGAGGTTCCTTTGCCCACAAGCTGATCTGCCCCAGTTTTAGGCTCTCCTGGTCTAACACTGAGCTTACCCAGGTCTTGCTCAGCCGAGCTGGGCTCAGGGACAGGTGTGCAGCCCCTCACAGCAAGCAGCTCCTGGGAGTTTCAAGCCCAGCACTGCATCACCGACCAGAGGAAGGAAAACATTACAGCAAAGTTCATTTCCCTGCTCATTCTCACACAAACACGATGCAAACGGTCGAGCTCTGCCAGCCCTGGACCCAAGGAGCAGATGTTCAGCACCCCAGACCACAGGTCGTATATGTAAGGCCTGCACATCCAGGACACGTCTGAGGATTTACCTGGATCCGTCCCAGTAACTGATGTGTACCGAGCGTGAGTTTCCGCCTAACTACAGAGGGGATAATTAAGCACAGGATTTCAGGAGCTCAGGGAATGACTCTCTGTAGCTTCAGGCAAAGCAGAGTTTTGCCCCTGAGCTGCTTCGCAGAGCAGAGACTGTACAACCTGTGTGCCGGGATTTATGGAAGAGCCGGATCAGTCCTGCATATCTCAGAGGATAAACCAAACCACAGCCGTGGCTGGAGAGCAGACCCTGCTCTGGAAGGGCAAAGCCTTTCTCGTCATACAGCACTTGCACAGCAGCCCGAACACCAGCTGCGACAAAACCCACAGATAAGGGATCCGGGGATGCCCAGCCGTGGGTTCGTGGCTCTCCGCCTCAGCAAACCGGCCCGGGATCGCTGCATTCCCGGGATCTCTGCACTAAAACAGGTGCCCCAGAAACGTCCCGGTGAGCCGGGTCCGCTTCCCCGCGCTCGTTTCTGCCCCGTTACGCGCCCGGGGGGGTCCGCGAGCGGAGCCACGAGAAACCGGCGGGGCGTGGGAGGCTCCGGACAGGGGTCGGGGTCGGGGCCGGGGGCGCTGCCCGCGCCCCGGGACCGCCCGGCGCGCCCGTTACTGGGGCGGGGCCGGGCTGAGCGCTGCCCGCCCGTCCCGCATCCCCCCGCCCCGCGCCCCCGTTACCTGCGCGGCCGCCGCGGGCGGGCGCGGGGACCCTGAGGGGCGCGGCGGGCCCGGCCCGGCCGCGCGGGGCTCCATGGCCGCCGCCAAAGGCCGCGCCCCCCGCGCGCCCCGCGACCAATCGGCGGCCGCGCCCTGCCGGCGCCGGCCAATCGGCCGCGGCCCCGCGCGCACGGCTGGCGCGGCTTAAAAGGGCAGCGGCGGGTGGGCCCCGCCCCGCGCGGGCGGTTCCGGGGCGGCGGCGGCACCGGCGCATGGCGGCGCTTCCGCTGCGCGCGCGGCGGCACCATGAACTACATGCCCGGCACGGCCAGCCTGATCCAGGACATCGACAGTGAGTGCGCCCGGGCGCCTGCCGCTGCCCCGGGGCCGGCCCGTCCCCTCCGTGCCCCGCCGGTGCCGCCGCCCCGTGGGGCTCTGGACTCCCGCTCCCCCCGGGTCCTGCTCTGCGGTCCGCTGTTGGGCGCCCGGACCCCTCTTCCCGCAGGGAGCCGCCCCCAGAGGGCACCGGTCCCTCGTGGCCCTGTCCCGGGCGAGGGTCCCGGAGCCCCCTGGGGCCGTGACCGACTCCGCGCTCTCCTTTCCCCGCAGAGAAGCACCTGGTGCTGCTGCGGGACGGGCGGACGCTCATCGGGTACCTGCGCAGCATCGACCAGTTCGGTACGGCCGCGCCGGGAGCTGCGGGCACCTGGGCGGGGGAGCAGGAGGAGGAGAGGGACCCGCGGCGCGTTTTTCGGGTGTGTTTGTGCTGGGGGTTAAACACCCGCCTCTGTGTTGCATCCCCTCGGACTTGGTGCTTCACTGAGGCTTCTCCTAGAACTGGGAGCTTCTCCCCGACTGCACGATGCTTTGGCATCGCTTTTTGAGCAGAAACAGCCAGGTGATGTTCATCCTCCAACCAAACGCTCGGTCCTTGCCCACGATTTGCAGCATCAACGTCACCATCATCTCCGCTCTCGTCGGCGCGGGGGGCTTGGGCGGGCTCAGCGCGGGGGTCTGAGCTGGCTGTCTGCCCTGCCCGGCTGTGGGAGCTGAGGGCAGGAGCTGCCGCGGTGGAGAGAGCTGGGGAGAGTGTCGGTGCCTTCGGTGACCTGGCTCAGAGCACCCACCGAGTGCTGGGAGAGCCCCCGCGCCGTCACCAGTGGGACAGGACAGTCCATACAGCCAGAAATCACAGTGAAACCTGGCTGGTTTTCTGTCTTTCTCGTTGCTGCAGCAAACTTGGTGTTGCACCAGACTGTGGAGCGCATCCACGTGGGCAAGAAGTATGGGGACATCCCTCGGGGCATCTTTGTCGTGAGGGGTGAGAACGTGGTTCTGCTGGGGGAAATTGTAAGTACACAGCTCCTGCTGCAGTCTTGGACTGAGCTGAGGGTGTTTGTGGTTTGTTGCGCTGGAGCCCCCTCCCAGGGCCAGTTCAGGCTGAACCATCACAGAAATGCCCCCAGGATGCAGAGGAGAGAGAGCAGAGGTGCCTTCTGTCACTGCAGCCCCTCTGGGATGATGTGAAGGATGAAGAACAAGGCAGGGGGAGCTGCGGAGAAGCTCCAGGTTGTGTGTGGCATTGCTAGAGGGTGTCATTATTGGCTGCCTGTTACTCCCTCCTGGCTCTGCACCAGGGGACACCATCTGGGATGGGCTCAGGAGTAGCTGAGCGCTGTGTGCTTTGGGGTCCCCAGGAGCCCCTTCCCAGGACTGTTCCGGAGGTCCCTTTCCACATCCCCACCCCTCCAGCACCTCTGTTTTCCATCACCCCCACCCTCCGATGGGACTCGTGGAAGGCGGGTGGGCACAGGTGCCCTGCGGCCCAGGGTTGCTGTGCAGAGCTGAACAGGTTGTTCCTCCTGCAGGACCTGGAGAAAGAGAGCGACACACCTCTGCAGCAGGTGTCTATTGAGGAGATCCTGGAGGAGCAGCGGGTGGAGCAGCAGGCAAAGCAGGAGTCAGAGAAGCTGAAGGTGCAGGCGCTGAAGGAGCGAGGCCTCTCGGTCCCGCGGGCAGACACGCTGGATGAGTACTAAAGCGGCTGCCCCTTGCCTGCAAGGAGCAAGGGCTGCTCCGTGATCCGCCTGTGCAGGGACAGGTTTCCTTGGAAAGGCGGGTTTTATTTTCAGATTGTGTTTTCCGTGGTGCAGGTAACTGTACACAAATCATGCCTTTAGTCTCCTTGCAGAGAAGGAGATGAGGAGGGCCCAGCGCACTGGGAGCGCGAGCGTTTGTGTTTGGGGGGCAAATCACTGCTCCTTGGGTTTGCTTGCTTTTTCCTCCTCACATGACTCTGGGTGAGAGTTTTCCTTGATTTGTAAATAAATCCTTGATCCTCACATCGATGGTTTTCCAGTATTCTGGTCCTGACAGTTCCCCTTCTCTCAGGACAAGCACCCCTCAGGCCAACTCTTGCAGGGGCAGATGGGGCCCTTGGTCCTGCCGTGGGCTGAGCTCTGTCTGAGGGAAAGCTGGAACCTGTGGCAAGATCCTTCTCTCTGGGATGGGGAGCAGAACCTGGGTACCCCTTTTACCACAACAAAGACTACCCGTGCCCCCCCCCCCGACAGGCTGTGCCGCTCTGCTGCAAGTGAGCCCACCAATCACCAGCTGAACCCGCTAATTACCTGCTGATGAAGAGCTGCTGCATCTCTAGTCCCTCCTCACCTCAGTCACAGGGGGACCCGGCACAGCTGTGTCAGGTCTGAGAGCCCTTTGCCCCGAGGCTGTCCTGGTGCTTCCGTAGGTGGGAGAGTCCTTGGCTGGGTCGGGGCTGGCTTTGGGTGGCTGCCAGGCTCCTGGAGCCTCCTGAGTGGGAGCAGAGAAAGGCAAACCTCAGGCTGCTTTCCTGGGCAGTGAGGAAGAGTCTGTGCTGGGGGGACAGAGGACAAACCCAGCTCTGCTTGCTAGGGCTGAGTACAACTGTCCTGGAGAGCTGACAGCCGTTGTGGCCAGTGCTGGCCCCCTCTCACTGGCCCAGGGACCACTTGCTTTGGGGTTAAACATGTCTCCCCTGTTGGGTGGGCTTGAGTGGGTGCTGTGGGTTTGGGGGTAGCAAAGGTTTAAACAAGGAAATGCAATTCCTTGTTTTAACAAAATTTAATAAAAAGCGTTTATGGAGGTGGCTTCTGTGGCTGGAAAATCTCTGGTGGGAGAGGATGGCTTTTTGGGGGTATTTTTGCTGTCCCTGTCGGTTTGGGGATGTTTCGGGGTAAGGGGGGATCAGGGTGGCTGGGGGGAGGCAACGGCTGCCCAGCCCTGGTCGGGGGGTGTAAGGAGCTGGTGGAGGTCAAGACATGGACCTATTCTTGCTGCATTTGAGCCGTTATCACCAGGTGGGTGCGTGACCTCTGCGGGCACCAGGGGCTGTGGTTTGTCTGCACTCTCCAAACAGCAACACGGGCAGCCTTGGAATAGGGGGGACACACCCCCGGCTGTGCTGCAGCAGCAGGGACAGGGTCATCCCGACAGAGCCTCCCCCTGGGGAAACACGACCTCCCCCTGCTCCAGCCACTGCAATGGGAAACGGGCTGGAAGAGGGGAATGTTCTTGAAGGTGGCTTGGCTGGACAGGGTGGGGGGCTCAGGGCAGCCTTGGGGTTCCCGGGTGCCTCAAGCCTTCAGGCCCTGGTGAATCGCCGGTGCCTTTGGTTGGCATCGATTCGGTTTTGTACATTTGTGAATATTTGTACCTTGAGCCCTGTTGTTTTTAAGTGAAAAGCTGTGAAGGGAGCTGTCTGGTAACTTTGTGCAGGGGTCTAGGGGCCGTCTCAGGGGGACTGTGGGGGCTGGGTTGTCCCAGTTAAACAGGTCCCCCTGAGGGTTCTGGGTGCCATTTTGGGGTCTGTGTCCTGCTCTGGGGACTGGTCGCCTGGAGCATTTCTCTCGTGTGCTGTGGCACAGTGTGACTGTCCCTGTGTCCCCTCCTGAGGAGCACAGATGGAGTTGTGCCCCTCCAGTCCCCCCAGCCTGGAGCCGGAGGGGTGGCTGTGCACAGTTGTTTTGGTTCTTCTCACAAACAACTGTGTGTCCTTGTGCCAAGGCCTTGTGCCGGGAGCAGCTGCTCCATCTGGGATAACAGTCCTGGATGGTTCGCAGCCGGGAGTTCTCTGGTCCCTGGTGCTGTGTCCCCCTCACTGTCAGGGCAGGGGGACTGTGGGGGGCTGGCGGCAATTCACAATATTGGGGGGGGTCTCTGGTTCCCCGAGCACCCAGACCCACCAGGGCTCCACACACATTTGGCCGGAGCTCTGGGCTGGACACTCCCGGCAGCGACTCAGGGACTTCAAACCCTCCTGCATTTCCTTCCCCACCGTATGCAGGCAGAAGGGAGCAGGTGGGTGAAGCCCAGAAAAGGGGAGAGCTGTGGCATGAGCTGCGAATTGCACTTGTGAGAGCATGGCTGCGATGAGGATTTCCCAGTAAACATTTGGGAAGAGGATGGTGCAGCTTCTGGCTTTCTCCTGGTCCCTCTAGCACCTCCGTCTAATCCCACATCGCTGACATGAGCACGAGGTGTTTTCTGGCACGCGATGGAGAACGGCAGCCCTGGCGATGGAGAGGAGAGTCCCGGGGAGCAGCAGGACCATTCTGGATGGCAGGCAGGACCCAAATCACCTCGGGAAAGCAGGGCATAGGCAGGGGGAGGCAAAGGGCTCCCTGGGGCCAGCCGCTGGTGCAGTGAGGGGGTGACCTCCCCCCGGGCCAACAAGTTGTTGCAACAGTGGGGAGGAAGGTCAGGTTCCCTGCAGGAGGGTGCAGGGGCTGACGTCAAAGGAAGCAGCTGTGATTCGCGGGTTCCTGGGAGTGCTGCTCTCCAGGCCATAACTCATCCCAGAAATGTCATTTCAGCCTTGAGCGTTATCGCTGCTCTGGCATGTCCCACCACTCCCAGCCCTGGGGTGGAAAACAGGGCCTGGGGAATAGGGGGGCTGCCCGGGGCTGCCCCTCACTCCCAGTCCCAGGCTCAGCAGCTCAATGTATTTAACACTCGGCTTTCTATGGGCTGTCCCAGTTCTTGTGCAGACCGTTTGCAGAGGCTGGGCTCAGCCTGGCTCATTATTCCACAATGGTTGTGCTGTGAGATGGTGTTGTCCACCGTTATCTGTTATTATCCATAATTATCCATTGTTACCCATCAAAGGTTGGACTCAATGACCTTGGAGGTCTTTTCCATCCTTAATGCTTGTGTAACGATTATCTGTTATCTGTCACAGCTGATGATGCCYGCCATGGACCCCAGATCCGTGCGCTGTGGGGTCCGTCCTGGCACAGGCATCGCCTGCAAGGCTCGGCAGGAGCTGGGCAGGGGAGCTCTGGCTCCCTCCTGCCCCTTGGAGCTGCCGGTGTCCCCATGGTGGGACTGAGGCCGCGGCTGTCGGTGCTCCCCCGTGTCCCCCTGCGCGCAAGGCGCTGCCCAGCAGATGCGTGGGGAGCCGGGGCTGGCCTTGGCCCGCGGGGCCCAGCCCGAAGTGACGGCTCTTATCTCCCGGCTGACGGGGCAGAATCCTTCAGCCCCACGTACTTAAGGCCGCACGCGGCAGGGCCGGGGCAGAGCAGCGCTCACCGCAGCCGGACACGGACACGGCAGCCACCACCGCAGCCTCCAGAGACACCCACGGCAGCCACCGCAGCCACCACCCAGCCACCGCTCCGACCCCGAGGGAGATGCTGCCAGCCACGTCCAAGCTCTGCGCCGCCATCTCCTACCGGCACCTGCGCAACATGACCGGTGAGAATGGCACCGGGCCGGGGCAGCCCCTGGCGTGGGCTGGCTGGGGTGGGACAAGGCTGGGGCTCGGGAATTCTCTCCCCACTGTGGCAGGCAGAGTGGGAACTTCCAACAGAAGTTTATTAGAGACGCTCCTGTTCAGTCACGGGTTGCAGAAAGGACCCTCTTGCTTTCTAAACTCCTCAGAGAGGCGGCTGGGGATTCAGGGATGTTCTGCCTGTCCCATAGCACATTGGGTTTTGTGATTTACTGTCCCCGTGACCCTTTTAGCTGCCAGACCCATCACTGGGGTCCGAGGGGCTGGCTCGTGTCCCTGTGACCAGCTCTGGGTCACACTCCCACTAGCTGTGAGGATGCCGTACCTCTGTCCTCCATTTCCATGCTCTTTCCTGGGCACCTGCATGATGCTCCTCAGTATTTTTACTGCTGCATGGCCTGGAGCTGGAGCCAAGCTCAGGATTGTTTAGGACACTCTGTACCAGGGCAGTGCACTGGCAATCAGCTGCTCCCTGTGCCTGTAGGGGCTCCGAGGTGGTGACAGACAGAAACTTTGCCATGTTATGTGTTCAAATTGAGGAAAGTGCCYATGGCAAGCCCCCTGCAGTGTGGTGCCAGTGGGTGACACGGTCTCTCCCCCAGGTCTGAGGAGACAAGCAGCCGTGGCCATCAGCCAGGAGCTGAGCAGACTTGCCAGCCGCAGCCCGGGACCCAGCACCTGGATCCACCAGGTGCGCAGGAGAAGCTCCTTGCTCAGTAAGTGACACCTGAGGAGATCTTTCCTTCCTGCTGGGGGGAGATCATCRTTGGGGCTCCAGAGGGTGGCTGGAGGAAAACCTGCTTGTGGGTGGGCTGTGCTTCTGCTGAACCAAAGGCAGAGTTGGAATTGGGTTTAATCCCCATCCCCTGGGCACAGAGAATGGTATTTGGTGTAGATAGAGCTTATCTGGCACATTACACTGTTCTTGCGCTCACTGCACCAGCATTTGACTGGTCCCAGCAGGCTCGAGGCTGGAGGAGAAGCCCTTCAGTGAGACGGAAATGTCTTACATCAAGCAAGGAGAAGAAGCCCTGCAGAAATCCCTCAGAATCCTCGAGGACCAGAATGACTGGAAGACGGAGACGGTGGCGGTGGGTGCTGTGCCCAGTGGCACTGACTTGCAGCACTCCTCCCGTGAGCAGCTCTGGTGGTAATTCTGCTGTCCCCTCTCCAGGGTAACGGAGACAAAGTGCTGAGCAAGGTGCTGCCGGACGTGGGGAAGGTGTTCCGGCTGGAGGTGGTGGTGGACCAGCCCCTGGACGCGGTGTACGGAGAGCTGGTGGACAACATGGAGCAGATGGGAGACTGGAACCCCAGTGTCAAAGAAGTCAAGGTAGGAAATGTGTGTCAAACCTGTCACAGTCAGACTGTATTTTGTCCATTTCCTGCTGTAGATGTAGAGGGTGTTTTGCAGTACCTGTGTTGCTGCTGGGCACCTGCAGCAGCCTGGAGCAGCTCTTGTGTAACTAATTCTGCAGGAAATGCACTTTCCTGCAAGGAGCAGCCAGTTCTGCTGTAAATTGGGGCTGATCTGGAGGAGAAATAGCCCTGAGGCACAAGGAATCAAAGAAGCAGTAAGAGAAATAGCTTTTCACTCAGGAATTGAAAACTGTTCTGTACCTGGGGGCGAGCAAGTACTTGAAGTTTTTGTCACTGTACACTGGGTGTTCAGTTTTGAACACTGTCACTGGGTATTCAGACCCTGTATCTGAACACCCAGTAACCAAAGGCAGCTTTTAGCTGTAAACACTTCAAATGAGAGTTTTAATTCTAAACTGCAGATTCTGGAGAAGATTGGGAAGGACACGGTCATCACCCACGAGAAGGCGGCCGCGACCCCTGGGAACATCGTTGGGCCGCGGGACTTCGTGAGCGTCCGGTGCTCCAAGAGACGCGGCTCCACCTGTGTCCTGGCTGGAATGTCCACGACCTACGGGGCCATGCCGGAGCAGGAGGGGTTCATAAGGTGACAGCTGCTCAATCCACTTACGGGTGTGCGAGGAGGGAGATTCCCACAGGGCAGAAGGGTTTTACCACGGGCTGTCACTGGGTTTGTCTGGGCAGCGGGAGCTGCTGACAAATCCCAAAGTGCATTTTTGAGGCTGAAAGTCCAAGGTTGGGTCTGACCTGGGCCTCTCCCTTCCCCCCCCAGGGCTGAGAACGGTCCCACCTGCATGGTCCTGCGCCCGCTGCCCGGCAGCCCCTCCCGGACCAGGCTCACCTGGCTGCTCAGCATCGACCTCAAGGTGCGTGGAGCCGGAGCAGTGCAGGGGGGTGGAGGGGCTGTGGGGGAGGCAGGTTCTGCTCACGGGTTGTGTTTGCTCCCCTGCAGGGATGGCTGCCCAAGAGCATCATCAACCAGGTTCTGTCCCAGACACAGGTGGACTTTGCCAAACACCTCCGGCAGCGCCTGGCCCAGCCACTGCCTGTGACCTGCTGACCACAACCTGGTGACCACCCACTGCAGGGCTTTGTTCAGAGGCACAGTAGGCAATGTTGTCACTTCAATTAGCCAAGGCCTTTAATCGCAGACTCTATGAATTAATACACAGTTTCAATCAATAAATAGAAAGGTTTATTTATTGAAGCTCATTGTGTAAGTGCAGGACCAAAAATTTAATCCCTGCAGTTGCTTCATTGAGCATGTGTTGGCTCAGCCAGCCAACTCCACCCTCCCTAATTACTTTCAACGAATAAATAAAGCTTTAATTAGTGGTGCCTACAATTAAAGGTCTGGGCTAATTAGTTACGAGGTAGACACCTGACTGGGAAGGCACATCTTCAGTGAGGCAAATACAGGCCTGACTGCACCTCAAATTTTACTCTCCCAAAACTCAAATACAGCACTTAATTAATAATTTTGTTCCCTCTCCCCCTCCAAGCAGCTCTAATTTATTTTTCCTGTACAGACAGACAAGAAGTGTCCAATTATTTATTCATCCAAAGCTCTGCAATGATGAGCATTTGCAGGAGGCCCTGTGTAACTCCTGTGCACAGAAGATCTTCAGCTCGAAAGATCTCCAAGTGTAGCTACTTTGAGTCTGAATGTCACTTGTAACAATTTACCAGACAAAAACAGAATAAAAAGAAGAGTTAAAGCCTTTATTTTTAAACTGGTTTCCAGTTTGTGGGGAAAAAAATACAGTTTGGACAGAAGCCCAAATTTCAGTCTTACATGCAGCCGTCTCGTTCCAACAGAGCCGTCCTGGCTGGGAGCTGTTGGTCACCATCAGCCAAACACACCTGAGCACAGGGGTCACTGAACCTACAGCTGGCAGGTCCAGCTACCATCTGACCTGTCACAGTCCAGGAGAAGGTACTTCAGCAGCCCCTTCTCCAGCTGTGACACTCTAACGGTAGTGGGGGCTCCAGAAGATGCCCCAAAGTAGCACAAAACACCCCAGAACTGTCTCACAGTGGCAGGGGGGAGGGGTGTGAACACACACACACACACACAACACCTGCCAGCCAGGGCTGCATCTGCCTCAGCCTGTTGGGTCCTTGGCTGATCACTGAGAGAGGGATGTTCCTCTGCCATAAATCCAGGGTGAGAGCAGTTTATGGCTCCCAGGGTGGGCTCCTCCTGCCATCCACCTCTGTCTCCACATGGTACAGGACATCAGCCAGTGTGTGCTCCACCACGGCCCCCCAGCCCATGTCACTCATCTGCAGAGGGAAGCACAGTTAGATCCACTCCTGGACAAAGAATGACCACCCATTCCAGGGCTGTTTCCCTCCTGAAAACAGCAGTGGGTGGAAAAAGGTTCCACGTGTTCCCTTAAATAACAATTCAGCCCCCTTACTGACAAATGAGGCCAACACAGGCAAAAATCTGCCAAGAGGAACAAGACAGCAGCTGCTATTTAATTAAAATTTAACAATTTATTCGGATGATTTATTGTCCTTAAATATTTTTGGCTTTTGGCCAAACTTTTGGCTACACTATCCAGGTACAGGTGTGGTATGAATCACACCAAAACACCTTTGGTTTAAACAATGAGGCTCTCAAATGCGGAGGGGGAAAGCTTCAGTTTTACTTACGGGATGGTAAGTGATGTCTCTGGGAGGATACTTGAAATATGGCCCGAAGTTTATAGAAACCTGTGGAAGACATATTTTCATTAGACTTAAAAACCCAGGAAAATTTCTTTAGTCCTCAGTCCTCATCCCGTCCCTCTCCTGAGCCTACCCACACCCTGTGCAAGCCCACAGGAACAAACATCCCCGGCATGGAAGGAGGATGTTCCTTCAGCAATTTGATAGTATCGTCACACGTGTAAACAGCAACATTGTTCCAGAGTCACTAAAATAATTCCCATCTTTCCTTTTCCCTTGGCACACTCCCAGAGTGCCCACACTCTGTGCATTACTGAAACTGGTGGATTGAGGAATTGTCTTCCCAAGAGCCCTCACTTACCGTGCAGCCTTTGTACAAAGAAATAGCAGGAAAATAAACCCCCTCAAAGATGTCCTTAAAGGCAACTCCTTGGCTGACACCGTTCTTGAAGAATATGATCTGAAAAATGAAAGGTTTTCCCACTGATGGTGACTGTCAGGACACAGCCACCCTGACAGGGTTAACCCTGCTCCCTTTCACCCAAGCCAGGCACGTGCTGAAGTGACAGCAACAACTCACCTGGCTGCCCGGGGCTTGCTTTAGGCTCTTCTCTGCTTTGTCCACAAAATCCTTCTCTTCAAAGTACAAGTAGCTTTTGAATTTGATCAAAGCCTGAAATAGCAGCAAACAATGTCAGGAACAAGCCTGAAAAACTGTTACCTGTCACCTGCCCTGCTTGCGGACAGGCGTGCCTGGTGTCAGAGTACCTGTGAGGAGTGATTCCCACAGCTCAAATATTTGAGAGCCAGGAAGGGAAGATGAAAAGAGATGTGGGCAATCCCATCCAGGAGTATTTTGTTTTCCTGAGATCAACACTTTGGATCTCTCCTCTATGAAGGAGGATGGGAAGGATGCACAGAGAGGTGAAGGAGTGAGGCCAGAGCAACTTGTTTTCCACTTATCCACCTGCCAATGCTTAATCCAACAGTGAATTCGCACCTCACCTTGTCTTTGTAGGTGTCAGGCAGGGATTTGGCCGTCTCAGTATCCTCTGGAAGGCTGATGTAAAATCCCAGGACATCACCCTGGCCATAACCAGAGGAATAGTGTTTCCCTATGGACTGGTGAAACTTGGTTCCCTTTTTGCTGCGCCAGGAGTAACTGAATTTGTCATATCCCAGAGGGGCCTGGAGGTTCCCTGTGGAAACAAACGCTTTGTCGTGAACACACGGAGTGTAGCAGGAGCACCTGCTAAGAAATACTTGGTAAAATTATTTACCCAAGGGCTGTGACCAGCCTAATCTGGCAGCTGTGTCTGGAGGCATCTCATCCATGGAGATTTCGAAGTACCAGGCTCCTTTCCGCACGCCGTGTGAGGCTCGCACCATGGAATAGCCCTTCTCTCCAATAACGGTCAGCCTGTCGTCAGAGATCTTCAGCTGGGGAGCTGCAGGGGAGGACACGAGCAGTTATCTGTGATCTGTAACACGTGGTGATGTCCAAAGGCAAGTGCACACACAGAGGGAGATTCAACCTCTGCAGCTCTGAGAGCAGCGACACCTGAAACGTCACTGACAGGTAACGAGAGGTTATCGAAATGCCCCAGTAAGGAAACACAGCCTGTGCAAATTAACCCGCTCTGTACCTCGGTCGTGCAGTGCCAGGAGGACTCGTTCATACAGGCAAGCTCTGTACAGGTCCCCAGGAATTGGTTTTCCTGCCCAACAGTCCAGCTCCAGCTTTTCCGGGTCAGGTGCATGAGGGTCAGGCTCGGCCAGGATGTAGCGATATCCATCCTTGTTGAAGGGGTGTTCCAGAGGGTACCCGTGAGGGGGCAAGCGCTGGGCCGAAAACAACGGGTCACTGAAACACAGAAACCCCACGATGGCAACTCCCAGTGGCTGCAGTGCTGTCACAGGTCACTCCAGGACACCCCTCTGCAGAGCCGTCCCTGTGCTCAGCGGCTGCACACCCGCGTCTGTGCGAAACGAGCACACACCCACCTACACAAGCACACACTCACCTGCACAGTGAGCACACACTCATCCACTGAAAATCATTTATAGCCTGTGACTCATCAGTAACATTACAGGGCTCTGGAGTGATCCCCATACATCCACCTGGGACAGTTGGGAGGAAGCTTAGGGCATCACAAGTGCTGCTGTCCCTGACCGGTGCCCACACCAGTGCCCATCCCCGCACCCATCCCTGCACCCTGACATTGCCTCTGCTCTCACCTCCGGGTTTTCTTGGCTGTTCCCGTGGTCCCTCCGTCCTGCTGCTTGCGCTTGGCTCCTCGGCCCTTCCCGCTGCCTCCAGCAGCCATCCCCCCTGGACACACAAACCAGGCACGGTGAGGAGCTGGTGCTCAGGGAGCGCCCGCACGCACGGAATCTCCAGGGAGAGGGGCAGAAGCAGCCAAACCAAAATCAGCTCATGGGCTCAGGTGCCTTTGTCCACAGTTAATGTGAACCAGATTTTACTGCCAACAAGCATAGCAAAATCCACAACTTTCGTGTGGCTTCTGGTCAGCTTTTGAGGTGTCTAAATTTGGAGCAGAAGCTAAGGGAGACCGAGCAGCAAAACGAGCTCAATACGAGCTGATGAGCTTCTAAGGTGAGAATTAAGAATCTTTTCTGTCATCAGAAGATCTACAGGCAGCAGCACTGGGATCCACTTCAGGGGCATCACCATCATCATCATAATAATGATTATTATTATTATTATTTGGTTTCATGGAGATTCCAGTCACAGCTCAAATCTATTTCTGCAGAAGCAGCAGAAACCCACCCTACAGCACAGCCACYGTCCCAGTGACCCTGTGCTGGGGGGACACTGACACCAACCAGCAATAAGCACTTAATGCTCCATTTCCATCTACAAAATAAAATACACCTAAGTTGAGGAAAAATGAAAAGCCAGAGGTGTTTCTCTTCAGTATTACCACAGTCAGTTCTGTGATTGAGCAGCAAATCAGTTTGAACTCTGCACTCAGTTATAAAACTGTAGTACAGGAAAGGATACATGTCAAATTTAATCAAATATCACCACAATGTTTTAATAAATTAAGTAAGTTAAGTATTTTATCATCATGCTATTTCCAAAGATATCACTGCCGATTTATAAGGAAAAGTATGGAAATTTCACGTACTGTAGATAAACACCTTCACGAACCGCATTCATGTGGTAACTAAAAACCCAGTCAGCTCTTCCATTACCAGCATTCCCTTACAGTGTAAGGGATCCAAAACATCCAGGGAATACCATATTCTGCACAAACATGACTTGATCCAGTTGCACTGGCTGATTTCAGTGCAGACAAACATTCAAGCTCTCTGGTTTGTCAACACTCACTTGCTCAAACCATCACACTGTAAATTTCAGACCAATTATTTAAGCATTAAAACTACATTATCAGGTCAATTGACACAAAATAAAAATAAACACAAATGTAAACAAAACCTTTAAACCAGTCAAGTGGGGCAGAATATGGCAATTAAAAGCTTCTAACTACTAAATATTAAAGAGTGGAATTGCTGGTTTGTATTAAAGTCTGATTGCAATCACATCAGGGCAGCTTTCATTTTTAATTGACTTTGGCTTCTAAGAGAATCGAGCAAAAAAAACTTTGCAAACAGCAATACTTAAGTTTTAGAAGCTGAAAGGTAAATATTCACCTCCCAGAGAGGCTCCACCTGCAAGAACAGAAGTGGCACCACATGTTTGTCAGTCTCCCGGAAATTAAATAAAAAACAACCAGTGCATGACATGGAAACAACACACCTGAGATATCTGTAACCTTCTTTACAACACCCCAAATACCTCCTGTCTGTACTACTGGGGGGTGTTTAATATAGATTATTAACATATAAACCCATTAGCAACTCATTTACTGCAGTAAGGTCACACTGAGTCACCTCGGTGAGAAAGGAAAGCATCCGCAAAAAGGAACAGCAAAACACAAACAGTGAGCACAAGAAATAATACACATATGTATTTTATACTCTTAAGCTACTTTCAACTCTCAGAGGGAAGGAAACAGGAAATCTGAATAACACAGAGACAAATTAAAACCGTTCTAGGAGCAAACTGACAAGCTCAGCTTTCAGCAAGCATCTTGATTTATCTGGTCACTGTAAAGAAACAACTGAACCCTCCCAAGAAGTGAAGTTAATCTTTCTATAAAAAGGCACTGTGAGACTGTTCTGAGCATAAGCTCAGTTCACACGACAGTTTAACTGCACAGATACCCAGAGGACTGGGAAATGCAACTTAGTGCCAAATACCCAAACTCCTCCCGAGTAAAGAACTTGCCGTTTAAGCTGCCACTTGTGGACACAGCGTTGTTCTGTTTTTGATTGTCATAGGCTGGACCAATATTGGCAAGATCCTGCAAGAGATCAAATAATCTGCTGTACAGACTCAGTCAAAAGGACCACTCCAGATCTGAGCAGGGCACTCCCAGGTGCTGGAGTTCCTACCCATCACTAGCACAATATGGGCTCACAGCAGAATTTTGCCCCTTGACTGAGCAGAAGGTACCAGAGGGATCCCCCACCCTCCTCCCAGCTTGCCGCTTTCCTCCTCTTTCCCATCACATACCTGGTCTAGAAGCCCAAATTTGGGGTAATCCTCCTCTGGGTCTTTACTGCCTGGGTCTGGATGCTCCTTCACCAGGAATACATCTCTTTCTTTACACTGAAACAGAGTTTAAGTTACAAAGGATAAAATCATAACATGTTCACTAACAAGTGTTTAAATCCCGATATTTCCTATTAATATGTGTTAGGTACATCAGCTGCCTAAGAAGCATCAGCATCTTCACTCTTCAGCTCCAAGCCCAGCCCTCAGCACACAYGGATGTCGGAAAACCACAGCGTTTGTGTGAATTTTTCCGTGGATTTACACCCAATTCTTACCATGGTTTTGACAATATTGTTGGGCCAAGTCATTTTCCCAGGCCTCTGTCGTGTTGTCATACACTCCCAATATTTATCAATAAATGGAATGATATCCTGTAAAAACAGAAAACGTTTGTCTGAGCTCCTCCTCACTGACACCAGCACTGACGCGGCAGCTCCACAGCAGCCAAACCTTATCCTTGGAGAACATCGTTTTGGGGTGCTCGTCTTGTGTCCTTGACTGCCACGTGAGGTTGGCCAGAGCACTAAGGCACATTTCCTTGAGATCTGAAAAACAAAACACCCCAGGGCTACAATCACAGTTGGTGGGGAAGATCAGACACCCATATACACAGTGATCACCCCAAGTCACAGCAAAACCTCCCAAATTCTGTCCTGGCTCAGCCCTAACTGAACCATTTATACCATCTTCATAAAATAGCAGCAAAACGTTTTTAGAAGAAGCCACACGTGGTTGTTAATATGGGATTTCCAGTCATTTTCCACAAGTCTCAGCAGAGTCCTCCCACCGACTTCAGACAAACCAAAACCTTGAGGATTATCTTGCACAAAACATCTTTAAATGTGCTTTTCCCAAACTCACTTGCTTGTTTTCTCAGGAAGTAGGTATTCCCGCTGTGGTGGCACACATTGCAGTGGAAGCTGTAGTTGGTCATGAACGGCAGACAGGACCTGGGAAAAAGCAGCTTCGTCAGAGCTGGGTACACTGTAATTATTACATCAGGTTAAGCAATCACGGAATCACTGAGGATGGAAAAGACCTCTGAGACCACAGAATCCAACCTGTGCCTGATCCCCACCTTGTCCCCAGCACGAGAGCCACGTCCAGGCATTCCTTGGACATCTCCAGGGATGGGGACTCCAACATCTCCCTGGGTAGCCCCTTCCAATGCCTGACCCCCTTTCCTATGGAAAAATTTCTCCTGATGTCCAATCTGACCTAACCCTGGTGCAGCTTGAGGCCATTCCCTCTCATCCCATCCCTTCTTCTCTGGGAGCAGAGTCGGACCCGCCTTGGCTGCCTCCCCCCGTCAGGGAGTTGTGGAGAGCCAGAAGGTCCCCCCTGAACCTGCTTTTCCCCAGGCTGAGCCTCCTCAGCTCCCTCAGCTGTTCCAGACCGTTCCCCAGCTCCGTTCCCTTCTCTGAACATGCTCCAGGCCCTCAATGTCCTTCTCGGAGTGAAAAAAACTTAATTATTCTTGACTACACTGGGTTAAGAAACTAATTATTCGAAATTAAAACCCAATTATGCYTTCCCTTCTTAAACCCGCAAACATTTTGCAGGCTCAGCGCATTTCATGGGGGTGCTTTTATCACGGGCAAAGCTTTATTTACATAACACACGAGTTCCCAAGTGTTCAAGGACACAGACAGCGTCCTGGTCCTTGGAAACTCAAGACTTCAAACACTCCAGTTCTCCTACCAAAGCCCCATAATGGCCCTGCCAGTGCTCACGTACGTGGTGTCGATGCCGAAGGTGTCTGCTGTGAACCACTTGGTGCAGATCCCACACTGCAGCTCGATCTCGCCGAGCTGCCGCGTGTTCTCCTCATCCCCCGAGCCCCCCTGGGCATCCAGAGCCTCGGCGCCGTCCCCRGCATTGTCCTGTAACCAGAGCAGAGCCAGGCATCACACAGTGCCCGGGGTAGAGCAGAGCAGGCACTCACACACTGCCCGAGCAGGCAGCACAGGGGCTTTGGGCAGGAATCTGCCACGACAGGAGTTTAGAGGGAATAAATCCCTTCCCCTAATCCATGGCCGCGCTGCGAATAGGGTGCTGCCGTTCTGTAGACTGAGTTCGTCAGGACGAGCCACACGCGCGAGGATTTAACTTCCAAAATAATTCCTTAGGGAACCGATGCTGGCGCTGGGGTATGTAAAGCCCCTCTGGGCTGAACCAACCCCCCCAACGCACAGCACCTACCAGGGGCTCCTTCCCGTTGGCCGACTCGGTCTCCAGGGCCGCGCTGACATCGACCATGGCGGCGTCCCCCCTGCCAGGGCAGAGAGGTCAGAGCGGAGCCCCCAGCCCGGACCCCGCGCACCGGGGAGCACAGCCTGGCCCCGGGGCCTGGCGCGGGCTCAGGCGGCGCGTGCCGGGCACCCCGCGCCCCCCCGTGTCGCCTGTGCCGAAGCACCCCCCGGACTCCGCCGCGGGAGGGCCGGGACCCCCATCCCCGTTCCCATGGCAACGCGGCGAGGCCCCGCTGAGCCCTCACGGTACGCGGGTCCCCCGGGCCCGCCCAGGGAGGGACATACCCGGTCTCGGCGTCGGTGGCGGGCGGCTCTGGCGGGGCCGGAGGCTCCGGGGCCGGGGGAGGCTCCGGGGGGGGTTCGGCGCCCTCGGCCGCCGCCGCCGCCGCCGCCGCCGCCATGTTCGCCCGCCACCCCGCTCCCGCGAGAACGACGCGCGGATCTCGCGAGACTGCGCGCTTGAAAGGGCGATGCTCCCGGTGGGCCCCACCGCGGCCGAGCGGCGCCCCCTGTCGGCCGCTCTGGGAACGACAGCTGGGGTCGTGACGTCACCCTGCGCGGCTGTGACGTCACACAACCACAGCCTGGGCGCGGGTGCGGGGCTGACAGCGGGATAATGAACCGGGAGCGGGTCCCCGGTTCACGGTGCCCCGCGGGACGATCCAGCACGTTTCCACCCGGGAAGGAGGAGCCTCACCTCGCCGGGAGGCTGGAGACGGGGGGGAACCCCCGTTGGCACCCCCACCCTGGAGAGATTGGGGTCCACGGGTGCCCCAGGTCCTGCTCCCTTCTCCAAGGAGCAGGGCAGGATTAACTGCGGCGGGGGTGTGCCTGGGTCACTCGTCCCCRGGGGCCCTGGGCAGTGCGGGGGCTGGGGACAGCAGTGTCCTMGCACAGCGCGGGGGTGGCCGTCCCCCCACCCCCGGCCACAGGGATGGAGGGAGCTGGGAGTGGGGACGAGCCCAGGAGGGACGGAGGGAGAGAAGGACGGAGGGGAAGAGAACTGGAGGAATGGAAGGATGAGGCAGGGATGGAGGGATGGATAAGGCTGGAGGCAGGGGGAGAAGGATGGAAAGAGGGAGAAAGAGTGGGACGAAGGACGAGGAAGATGGGAACGGGGAGGGATGGCTGGGAGATAGATGGGGGTTGAGGGGAAGGAGGATAGAGATAGGGACGGAGGGATGAGAAGAGGGACGGGGAGAAGAAGGGAGGGGGCTATCGAGGAGGGGGGTGCCGGGGCCGCCCGGGGCGGCGCTCGGGGCCGCTGTACAAATAGGGCGGCTGCGGGTGGCCCGAGCAGACATGCGGGTCCCGCTTCGCTCCGCGCCCGCGCTGGCGCTCTGCGCCCTCGCCTTGCTCCGCCTGGGCTGCGCACCGATCCGTGCACTCACCTGGGCACCGACCAGAGCATCCACCCGGGCGCACACCTGGGCACCGACCCGGGCACCGGCTCACGCTCCGGTCCGCGCCCAACCGCGCTGTCCCCCGCTGATGCTGCAGCTCCTCCGCGCCCCTCCCGCCCCGCTCCGCGCCGCCGCCGCCGCCGCTCTCAGCCTCTCCCCGCACGGTGAGTGGGGCCGCTACCCCGGGCATCCCTGTCCTGGGACCGGCACCGTCCCCGGGACTCACAGTGTCCCCGAGCATCCCTATCCCCGGGACCCGCATCATCCATAAGGCATCCCTGTCCCGGAACCCACACTGTTCCCGGTCCCGGCACTGTCCCTGGGTCCCTTATGGTTCCCGGGCAACCCTATCCCCGGGATCAGCACCGTCCCTCTTCCTGAGACTGGCACTGTCCACGGGCATGCCTGTTCTGAGACCAGCACCATCCCCGGGACCTGCACTATTCCCAAGCATCCCTGTCCAGGGACCCCCACTGTCCCGAGCACCCCTGTTCCCGGAACTGGCCCTGCCTGAGGCTCTCGCTGGCTTTCAGGGTGGATCCAGCTGCTTTCTCCCGACCCTCGGGTTCCCAAGGCAGGGTTGGTGCCCCGGCAGTATGTGAGGGCACTGCCTCCCCAGCTCTGGCACCCCCGGCACCACATCCCCTCACCATGCCCTTGGCTTTCAGGCTCCCTGCAGAACGGCTCCCGCTGGGCGCTCTCCTTCGACATGTCTTCCCTCTCCAGCAGCCAGGAGGTGAGCCTGGCCCAGCTCCGGGTCCGCCTGCCCGGCCTCTCCCACGCCCACAATGTCTCCCTGGACATCTACCACAGCCAGCGGCGCAGGTGCCGGGGAGACGGGACCTGCGCCCACCAGCTCTTCCTGGGCACGGTGGCCGGCAGCCCCTCTGCCACCCAGGCCTCCTGGAAAGTCTTTGAGGTCACCAACCTGCTCCGGTCCTGGCTCCACCAAGCTGTGGTCCCCGGACACCACAGTCCCACGGGAATGGGGCAGTGGGAGGCGAGTGGGTCGGCTGCCCCGGCCACCACCACAATGCTCTCGCCTGCCCCAAGAGACGCTGGCCACGGGGAGCCAGCCCTGCCCCAGGACGTGGCAGACAGAGTCCTGCTGCTCGTCTTCTCCAAGGACAAATCTCCGGGAGACCACAGCCTCATCAGGACAGCAGAGACCTCCAAGTACATCATGCGCGACAGTGGCTCCCAGGGCGCGGGGACGCGCCGGCACCGCAGGAACAGGATGGAGAAGCAAAGGATCAAAGCGAGCGACGCTGCAGCAGCCGTCCCGCGGGAGGAGGGCAGGGCGCTGTGCAGGCGGGTGGACATGGTGGTGGATTTCGAGCAGACGGGCTGGGGCAGCTGGATTGTCTACCCCAAGAAGTACAACGCCTACCGCTGCGAAGGGCTGTGCCCCTCGCCCGTGGACGAGACCTTCAAGCCCACCAACCACGCGTACATACAGGTAAGAGGGGGTCACTGACCCCACATCCCTGTGCCCCCCAGCCCCTGCCCGTGGCAGGGGGAATGTTCTGCCCTTCCTGTGTCTCCCACAGAGTTTGCTGCAGCTCTACAAGCCCAACCAGGTGCCATGTCCTGCCTGCTCCCCAATCAAGATGAGTCCCCTCTCCATGCTCTACTACGAGAAGGGAGAGATTGTCGTCCGCCACCACGAGGACATGATCATTGAGGAGTGCGGCTGCAACTGAGGCCACCTCGTCCCCTGCCAGGAAGGGGCACATCTCTGCCCAAAAGTGCCCCCAAGGACCAGCTGCCCAACCCACAACCATTGCACAGACCGGGGCGTTTCTGAAGCCCACACACCTGTGGGTTGGCAAAGCCCTGGCTGGGCCAGGGGAGGAGTGGGGTGCCCGGCAGTTCTGCAGCTCTGCATGACCACAGGGCGCGGCTGGATCCAGGCTCCATGGGGACAAGGCCATCAGCCACCTCCCCGTGGCACCTGTGGCAGYGCTGGGGTGGTGGGTGCCCCACGCTGGGTTTATCCGGGAGCGCGGCGCTGGCGGCCGCTGTGTCTGCGACAGCCAAGGGCTGGTGCTGCTGGGCAGAGGCAGGAGCTGAGGTGCAGGACTGGAGCATGGCAGCATCGCTCCCTGCCACGACCCATGGCCCATGGCAATGCTGCTTTTCCCAGCCATGGGAATCACCAGTAGCCACAGGTCCTCAGGCCACTGCAGCTCCAGTGTCCAGCCATGCTGAGCATCTGCACCACTGGTATTTTCAATCTCCTCCGGGTTCTAGGCATTTCTCCTAAGAATTCTATTATATCTCTATTAAAACTCTCAGATTTCTATTACAACTCAGACAAGTGAGTATGTTACCCAGTGTYCAGATCCCCAGCTGGCAGATCCACGTGGGCAGCTCTTATAAACGAATAACCACAGCTCTGCTCAAGCCTTTTCCCCCCTCGCTGGATGGGGCGGTAGCGAAAGGGTCACAGTTGTACAATTCATCAATAAATTATATATATATATATATATTAAAATGCCCGTCGTATTCTGCTGATTTTTGCTGTTGATGGTCTGCCAGGGTGTGAGTCTCCCCTTCTCTGTGTCCATCTGTTGCACCCAGGGCTTCTCCCTGCTCCAGGATCGTCTCTGGCTGCAGCCCACTGTGAGAGCAGGTGGGTTCTGGCTGTTCCTGAAACTGCCAGAGCAAGGGGGACCCTCCAACGGTGCAAAAGATGCTCGAAAGCTCCAAAGCTCACRTGAGATAAGGATGAAGCTGTTCCCACCCCGATGAGGGGTTGCTCAAGAGCAAGAGAGGCACCTGCAGGCGTGGAAGGGGAAGCTAAAGGGAATTTCCTCCTTTATTTACCCCTCGGAGATAAGGGAAGGGCCGTGCCCTGTAACAGCAGTGAATTCTAAGCCGTGTGGCCCGTGCAGGCAACTGCTTTGTATCACCCGTCCGGAGGAGCGATGGGGCCGGGGGCGATGCCCGGGGTCTTGGGTGCCCTAGGGTGACCGTGTGCTCCCACATGGGAGCCTTGGGGAGGGGCTGCTCCTCCTGGGCAGCGAGGATCAGTCCCCGAGTTTGACCGAGCTGCCCTGGCTGCAGCCCCGGCGGCGGGTCTGGGGTACCCCAGGCTCAGAGTTGCCCCATGGATGGGGACACGCCACACGCGTGGGGACCCACTGGTGGCCCCCACGCAGCGCAGGGAACGGGCGGGACCACAAGCGTCGGGGCTGGCGGCGGGTGGCCCAGGTGGCAGCGCAGGATGGGACAGGGGCCACCCCTATCCCGCCCCTCCTGGGACCAGCAGCCCCGACTCCACATCCCAGCCCAGCCTGATTATCCCCAATCCACATCCCAGCCGGCGGATAAACAAAGCGTGTCTGGTGTCCCCTCCGCCCCAGCAGACCCTCCCCGGGGCCACTTACATATTCCRACAGCTTTCACACTGGGACCATCCCGTCATTAGAGGGTCATTTGCAGGAGCTGTCAAGAGTGGGCCGGGGGCGCGGGGCTGACCCCCRGCAGGAGGCAAAGGCAGCAGGAACCTGCACATCTGTGCTCTGGGTGATGTAAAATTACATTACTTTGCCTCTTTCTCCACAGTTTTGCTACTCCTGCTCAAAACCGGTCCCAAAGCAGGAGGATTCACTCCCCCACGCCCACCCCGGGACCCCCTGCCCCCCCAGCCCCTGCCGGATGCTGTATCTCTGCCATCTCTGCCCCTCCATCACGCCTGTTTGGAATCCAGCAGCGGGTTCAAAAGTTGTGGCGGGGCAGTGGGAGGCAGCAGCCGTTCCCTGGGAAGTGCAGGGTGGAAAAATAAAGGCTGAGATTCCAGGGCTGTAAGGAAAACATCAAAGTGTGAACAACGACAATAAAGTCGGGTTTAGGCAAGGATCTGCCGGCAAGCCGGGCTCTGCCAGGCTCGGGCTGTGAGGGGGGACCTGATCTGAGCAGGGAGAGCTCTGGCCTCACTCCTGCCCCAATCCACATCGGCCGCGGGACAGAGGGAGCCCAGACACGCAGGACAATAAAGTGGGGGGACTGCCGCAGCCCTGCCACGGGGTCCTGCCCCCAACCCGTCAGCATCCCAGGGCTGGGGAGGAGCTGGCAGGTCTCTCTGCTCTGGGAAGGGCTGGCTTGGCCAGGGAGACAGCAGGCACRGATTACTTTGGACACACAAAAATGAAAGAGTGAGAACAAACAGACCGAGGGGTCTTATCACAGGCCCAGGGTAATATTTGTACAAATGGTGCACTAAAGCACGGGCTGGGTCAGGCAGGTGTTGTTTGTCCAGTGACTGAGACACAGAGCAGGACACAGGGACACAGTGCAGCACGCGGGGACATGGAGCAGGACACAGGGATGTGGAGAAGGACACAGGGACACCGCGTGTGCTGCTTTGCCTGCTCGAGACAAAAAGGGGCTGGGATGGGAAATGCAACGACAAAGCCAACTTGTCCCYGGACCTCCCCGGAGCATCCCAGCTGTGCCTCAGCCACCCACGACTGCCTCCTTCCCTCTCTCTCTCTCCCCCTCCCTCYCACCGTGCACAACTGGGCTCAGCCCGCGGAAAAAGTAGCTCCTCAACCTGGGAGTGCAAGTGCCAGGTGAGGAACAGACSCCGGTGAAGCAGGGATCTGCCCTGGAATGCTGAGCTGCTCCTTGCAAGGCTCAGGCAAACTTGGAGAGCAGCAAACACGAACGCATGCAGGAGACGGATCCAAAATTGTCTGGCTGGAGGATGCAGCAGCCGGGGGTGTGAGGGAGGGAGTGAAGGGTGAAGGACCAGAGCAATGGGATGCTGAGACCACTTGGTCCCACACCACAGGTGAAAAGGGTTCAAGGAATGGGCTTAGGACAAATTGCGCCAGAGCAGATGTCCACGAGTGTCACATCACCTCATCACATCCACTGCTTTGGTCATGAGTCTCTCTGCCCCCCACAACGTGCCCATGGCCCCAGGGCCCTGCACCGGGAACCCAGCGGGACCCCTGGTCACACCTGGCCAGGTGTTTCTCAGGGTGCCCTCCCTCCCTCCGAATTATCAGCTACGAATTGCTGTCAGAGGCACCTGGCGCTTTGATGCTTCCCCAGATCTGCATAAGCAGCAGATACCGATGCAAAGCTGCCAAAGCCGCCGGGGCATAGACAAAGTACTTAACACTTCCAGCACGTGTTACCTCTCCTACAGGTGGGAGAGAAGGGGATTTAAGAGCATTACCTGCAATACCTGACACCCCCAAAAACCAGGCGGCCACTTTCGTACCGACACCAAATCCTGACACCACAAAGCTCCTGCTCCCGCAACAGCCATGGTAGGTCGAGGCTGAAATCAGCTCGTTTCTCCCCCAAACTGCCTGAATGTGCAGCCCTCAGTTCGGGATGGCACCTCTGAGGGGTCCCAGGGCCACCTAGGKCAGCTGGGGTCGCCAGCACAGCATCTCCCACCGAAACCACAGTCCTGGGTGACACAGTGGGACACTGCCCAGACACGTGGATCAGGGAAGGAGGGCACCCCATCCTCCTGGGAGCCGTCCTTGTCCAGGAAACCTGCTCAGCAAGGGTTCCATCAGTCCAACCTTCCCCGTTGCAAACCCACACTGGAGCAATAATTCCCAACATTTTTGTTAGGACGGAGCAGGAGAACGAGCCCCAGCACAAGTGCAGGGATTCAATCCCTGCAAACACTCTCCAGTCTGCCACAGCTATTTCAGCCTTCCCTAAAGCAGAGGAACTTTGGGCAAATTAACATCAACAGGGCAAGTTTTCATAACCCCAAAACTGCTGCTGCCTCTGCGAAAATTGCAGCTGGGGGTTGTTGTGACAGTGSTGACAGGACCAGGAGGGCTCTGAGGACATGAGGAACTCCACTGCAACTGCACCACAATCCAGCAGTGCCATTTTTAACCAAAACCACCAATTTAGCACAGACACCAAGTCAGTCCCAGCTGCAGCAGCTCATCTCCAAACCCTCATCAGAATCAAACTGGTGGAGCTGAGACGGATAAAGTCACAAATTTGGATTTGTTCCCATTAATGTTTCAGAGAAACCCTTAAATCTTATCTTAGAGAAATGCAGCTTTCTCTGCAGCAATTGCTTTGTTCTGTTACTCATTATTGTGGGTTTGCATATCATAATGTCACCAGGGAGCTTCATTAGCAGATAGTTAAATGCTATCTATAGAACCTGATTTGCACAGACACTCCTTGTGGCTTAGGCAGTCTGAGGTTCAGGCCATGTCCTCATACTCCTTCGAGGTGCCTCCACCACTCCCCTCAGCAGCAATGCAGCCATGTGTGTTACAGACTGCCCAGACCACGTTTATTAAACTTCWTCGAGGCTAAAATTGAAGGTATTTGCTCAGGAGACCCAAACTGAACATTCCCACAGCAAAATTAACTTTCTCAGATGAAAACTCTCCTCTCGAATCCAGACAGACTTGTTTCTAACCTCTTCCCCAAAGCTCTTCTCCCTGCCCATCACACAATAAAAAGGAGAAGCGAGGGTAAAGCAGCACGAAAGTTTCAGCATGGGTCACAAACCCAGGCAAGCCCTCACCTGCCAGAGAAATCTGCTGTTCTGGGAAGTGGGAATTGCAGCGGAGAAGCTGGAGACTGCTTTCTTTCCCTGGCAGGACAGAAGGCACCTGAGAGTTGGGGACCCTCCAAGTGCCTCCAGCTGAACTGATCCCAAATATTCCCACCTGCAGCTGAGCCCAGCCCCTTGCCTGGGAGGCAAGAGAACACACTTTGTGACAGAACCTTCTGGAAACCCTCTGGGGACACTTTTTGTCACTATTCTGGCAGCAGATTCAGCACACCAAAACTTCCCCCAGGGACCAGGTGGGACACAGAGATGTTTGGCCCAGCCCCAGCAGCACAGGGGGTACCTGAGGGTGATGCACAGAACCACCTGATCCGTTTCAATGCCTCAGGTCGGTGGTTTCTTGATGGAATAAGGGACAGAAGCTACAATTATTGCATTCATCTCCACACCAGGAGACTCCACATGATTTTTATTTCTCCCTTATATTGCATTTCTGTAACTGTTACAGTATTAAAATGATTAACAAAAGCATAAAACTGGAACCAAAACCAAGGGGTGAGAGTGTCTCCTCTGGCATTCTGAGACCCGGCCCCTGGAACAGGACATGCTCTGCTCTCCTGAGGGAATCAGCTGCCTTTCCCAGGAGCAGGAAGGCACTCAAGGCATGGGCTGCTGTAAGCCTGGCTGGTGGGAATCCTCAAGACAAGTCCTGATGCTTCACTGGATCAGCACTCTCCGGGCAGGTGCGTTAGATGTCCATGTCAAACTGCTCTTCCTCACCTGCTGGGAGGGACAAAGCCACAGATGAGTCCTCAGAGTTCCACATTATATACYAGAGATTTTAGTGAAGGAGCAGCTGGCAGCTGTGCTTCAGAAATGGGGTAGTTTAGGCTTAAAACCTGCATTCAGGGTTGGTGTGAAAACCATCTTGTGAAGCTCCAGYAAAGGTGTCAGCTCTGGGGGATCTCTCTCAGACACACCAGAGCAGAGGTAGAGAAAACCCTTTAAATAATTTATCCCTACCCCTGGATTTCCTTGTAGCAAGAAATGTAAAGAACCACGTTGATGGCAATCACTGGTACGAACCCACACARGCACAGTTCACAGCCATTATCCCAAGAGCTGCTCCTGCAGCCTGACAGGAACCAGTGAGGGCAGCCAGGATCTGTTCCTGAGGACAGGGATTTTCTGGGAGGGTCACAACCCAGCAGCCACCCTGCATTTCAGGGTGCCAGGGAGTCCAGGGAGCCACTTCAGGTCACAACAGTGTGTCAGGCATGAGGCAGTCCTGGCTCAGGGAAGAGTTTACTTGGCGTGAGCACACAACGGGAGCCTTCAGATCTTTATTTTTAGAGAGAAAAGAAATAATTGCACTTGGTAGCTTCAGGTTGCTTCAAGAAATAACCTCMAATAACTTCAAAACAATTCTTCAAGAGCAACACTGGCTCGTGTTGCTGCTGCAGGGCCTTAGTGAAGTGTCCCTGTCACAAAACGGGGTCAGAAACGGGCAGGAAGAATTTATGATATTAAAAACCCCAAGTAAATCCTGCTCTGAATTGTAACTTGAAACTCCAAGCAGCTGCAGCACGGCCCAGGACAGGGAGAGGCAGCAGCAGCTGCCCCTCCACTCTCCACAGGGCTCCTAATCCAACAGCAGCTTCCCAAATGCTGAATTAATGGGAACTATATCAAATTACACCTAAGAACTGCAAAAGTCACATTGCTGGGGCCCACAGCAGGACCTAACAACTACGAGAACCTCGTTACCCTGTGACATTGAGCCCACTCTGATTTTCCAAGAAGTTATTGGAGCATTGACCACAGTTCATGGGAATCTCCTGGCTCCATTCCAACTCTGGAGTTTCTAGGAACCAGCAGGGCACTGCACAGGTCGTTTGGGGTCTGTTGCCTGCACTTACCTGCGCTCACTTTCTCCTCACAGTTTTGGACATTGTGGTTTACAAGCTTCAACTCCTCCAGGTTTGGGCTGGTAACGCCTGGAATGTCGGGAAGGTCGGAGGGGGGTGTTTTGGCAACKGGAGAATTGCGGCATTCCATCAAGAACTTACGGTCATAAATAATCCTGGTACCTGGTGGGGACAGGAACGTGGTCAGGTGTCCCTGCCCAGGGCAGGGGGTGGAACTAGATGATCTTTAAGGTCCCTTCCAACCCAAATCACACCGGGATTCTTGGATATTTAAGTGATAATTATGATTTAGCACTTTACTGCTCAGCCTGTGTTACCTTACAAGAAAGCCAGGTGCATTAACACTGTACCTGCCACTAAAGGTGTGAGGGATCAGGTACCCAAATGCTGCCAGGCTGCTGCCCAAAGGAAACACAAGGCTCCAAAACCCAAGCTGGGGCTGGAAGAACAGACCCAGCCCCTTCCATCTCACTCAAGGTCACRCCAGCTCACAAAGCAAACAGAAAATAGAACTTAGTTTCTACTCATGACCAGAACCAGGACTGAGAGCTGCAGGTGGACACACCACGGGACAGGACGTGGCAGTGCCGTGTCCCTCTGAGAGCTGCCCAGCGGGAATTCCTGCACGGACACTTCCCTTGGCAGACCAGCAGTTGCACACACCTCAAGGCTTACACAGAGTTGTTAATGCTCTAAGGGTTAACCAGGAAACACCCAGCTCCAGCCTACCACAGCGAGCCTCCAGGCATGGATTTCTAGGAACACCACTGAACACCCTGTTCCTTATAAAGGSATTCCATGGAAAAAGCTCAAAAACCACAGGCAGAAAAGGGATCCCTCCAAACAGCCCACAGCCTTAACCCAGGAAGTGCTGGAAAACACTGTTTGCTTCCCAAGAGGAGGCTGCACACCCCTCTGGATCTGCTCTGCTCCCGTGTCARCAAGAGGGAAAAGAACTTGTCCTTGTGCCCTCCCCAAAAGCGTTAACTAAAGTACACACGTGTGGGCAAACAGCTCCTGTTACCATCTGTCCTGGAACAATCAACTCCCTTTGGTTTGAACACTATAAATATAAAATAAATACATAAAATAACATGTCCGGGTGTTGTGTTCCGATGAAGTTCTGTCAGGGAGTTCTCAAAACACTGAAAAACTTTTCACCGATGATTCTGAATTTGAGTTGTTTCACAAGGAGGATCCAACCCGACAGTCAGCTGGCTGGGAGAGGGGTGTTAAATTCCTGGGAAGCTCACGGAGGAGGACTAGGACAGGGATTCCTGGAACCGCAGCTCATGTACCAGTACTGGGAGCACGAAGCTTCCACGTTCCTCCAACAGCCACATGCCCAGAGCTCTYGGGAGCAGAGAGCCTGTGGACAGCTGGGGCAGGACATCCAGCCTGGGCTGTCACAGGCCACAAACAGGCTCCTTCACATGCCCAAAGCCAAGTTCCCAGCAGTTCCCCGGTGCTGTAAGGGAGGTCACGGTGGATTTAGCAGGAAAATTCACAGCCCATGGGATGCTCTGCTCCCTGAAAGGCAGACACACAGCCCAAGGCTCACGCCCCACGTCCTGGAGGAGCTCTGAACCGCCCCTTTCTGCAGCCCCGGGGTGATCCCGCGGCGGGGCCGGGCAGCACACGGTGTCCCCGAACAGGCCGGGACAGCCTCGAGCGCTGCGGGCGCTGCCAGGCGGGCACACCCCGGCCACAAACACGCTCCAGACAGTCGGGAACTCCCCGGGGACAAAGAGCGGATAGCCCCGGAGGGCTCATTACTGCACGCCGCTAATTGCTCATTTCTGCTGCGTTACTCATGGCTGGGGAATTCTCTCTCCCACACTCAGCACAATTCCTTCAGGTGCCGTCGGAGCCCTTCAGAGATTTGCTGCTTGCAGAGGAGGGAACACATGGCCAAAACAACCCCAAACCTCAGCTCTTCTGCACATACAACCCCCCCAGTGAGTCAGCAGTGCCACTTCCCCTTCTCTCAGAGTTTTAACCCCTGGAATCCTGCGGCAGGATCGAGGGACCAACAAAACCCACAGTTTGTTCTTTTGGCTGAACTTCAAGCACAGCTCCACCATTCCTGCTGCTCACATCCACCTGGACATGGATGCAGTGACCTGCAGCGGCATGGGGAGAAAATTCTAAAAGATGCGAAAAAAAACCCATCCCAAGCCCCTGCTTAGGGGCAGCAGAGGCAGCTGGAATTCCTCACRCTGACCCTGTGCCAGGTGCCATCACCTGAAGAAGCGGCCGCTTCTCTCGAAGCTAAACTGCCAAAAATAAACACCCAAACAGGAAATGGGGACACAAAACCCCTCTCATGGAGGAGCTCTTCGCATAAACAGTTTATTCCTCTTATTTGAGGAACAAATCCCTAGAGATTCCTCTCCTGGCAGCTCTGGGGCTGCACAGGACTTGCAGCAGACAAAGAGGGAACCAGCCCCTGGCCTGTTTGCAGCAGTGGAGCGCTGAGCTTCCAGAATTTGGAGCAACTTGGGGTAAGAAATAAAGAAAAAGCCCCAGGGTTTGCTGACTGCCAGAGAAAACAGCAAATATTAGAGATTAGAATTAATCAGTAACCCAAAGGAGGCCGAGGCTGCTCCCTGCGACGCTCCCGAGGCGCTGCCGTGCTCCCCAGCAGGGACACCTGGGCAGGTGCTGTCCCGCTGCCCCAGCCCCCCCAAACCTCCCCCAGAGTCCCGGCGCAAAGCGGGGGCTCGCCGTCCCTCTCCTGGGACAAAAGGGGAGCGCTCCCCCCTCCCCTGCACGGCCCCTTGGCCACACCGAGCCCACTCCCCCAGGTGAGACCCCCCCGCTCTCCCCCAGCGAGGGCCCGCCCGGTGCCCCCGCACACCGGCGCGCCCCGCCCGGCCCGGCGCTCACCGCCCGGCGTGGTCCCGAACACGGTGCCCCCCGGCGTGGTGCTGTAGTCGCCGGGCGGCAGCGGGGCCCCGTCGGGCAGGGCGAGGCACTTGCCGGGGCCCGGGATGTCGCGACTGGGCGTCTGCCCCTGGCAGCAGCGGCCCGACATGACGGGACCGGGACCGCGACCGCGACCGGGACCGGGACCGGGACCGGCGCTGCCGCCGCCGCCGCCCGCCCGCAGCTTCCGGGCCGGGACACGCCCCTTCCGCCGCGGGCGGGACGGGAGCGGAGCGGGGCCGGAGGGGAAAGGGGCGGGGCTGTGCGGTGGGTGGGGTTTTGCATAAATAACGACGGGCGGAACGGGAGATTACCCCGGAGGTGGGCGGGGCTCAGCGGGAGGAGGCGGGGTTATGCTAAGAAGAGGCGGGGTCGGTGGGAGGAGGGGTTCCGCCGGGCAGGGGCGGGGTTTGCCAGCAAACAGGCGGGGTCTGCGCGGTGGGCGGGGTTTAGCCAAGCCCCGGGCGGTGCCACCGGTGGGTCCCTGTGTCTCCCTTTTCCTCCCCTTTTCCCCTCCCGAGGCTCCCCCCGCCTGTGCCCCCCCGATTTTGGGGTCACGCTTTGCCCTGTCCCCCCCCTGCCGCGGGCCCCTCACCGCGCGGGAACCCCACAGAATCCTCGGGGGTGTTGGTAGCGCTGCCCCTTCGTGCCCCCCCTTCCCCACGCGGGGGTGGCCGCCCTGGAAGGTCCGGGTGGTCCCCGTGGGAACGCTGCGGGGACAGATGTCTGCCCGGCTGGGTGGCAGACGCCCATCCCAAATGGCTTTGCCACCCCCGGGGAGGCCGGGAACAAACGCGGGAGGGGCCAGGGGCCACACACGTGTCCGGCACCCCCCACGCCGTGTCCCCGGGGATGCTCCGGTGGGGCTGCCCGGGCCTGGAGCAGTGGAAAAACCGGGTTTGTCTTAATATTTTATTAAAGAAAAGATTTAAAGAGAAGCTCAAGTGCGGTGGAAGGGGCGCAGGGTCGGCTGGGCGGGATCCCCGGGCCAGGCAGGRGGAGGCTGGGGAACCCAGGGATGGAACCCTGGCATGAAGCGCCTCCGAGCGTCCTTGGGACCACTCTGCTCACGACTACCCTCTGGAAAAAACCTTTCAGCCGTTCCCTGCTCTCCCAGCACTGGCCACGGGGGCTCTGCTGACCCTCACCGGACACCGATCCGGTGCTGACATCTGCTGATGGCCGGGATGCCGGGAGCCAGGCTGGGTGCCAGCACAGATGCCAGCACAGATGCCAGCAGCACCTCGGCAGCGCTCCACCTGCGTTGCAGCATCGCGGGGTCGCTGGACCTGTGGCTGTGACCGTCCCTGGGTCGGGGCTTGAGGCTGCTCTCCTGGTCCAGGCGGTGGTGGGACACAGCCAGTCCCGTCCTGCCCAAACCATCACCCCGGCTCCGACAGATGGAGCTCTGCAGCCACACACTGCTCAGGAGCCTGGCCCAGGGCCATCCTCATCCTTGAGAAGCCACGGTCCAGCCCTGGGGTGCAGTGATTTCCTGCCACGCTGGGGTATCGACAGGGTGCTTCTGTCCCCCAAGGTCCTGTGAAACCCCAGGCAGGCTGTGGTACCCCCCAAGAACCCCTGAGAACCCAGGCAGACTGTGGTGCCAGGCGGGCAGCCCTCGCCCTGTGCCAGCTGCTGAATCGATTAGTGGGCACAGGGGCAGGAAAATAACATTTCCGGCGTGGAATGACATCAGCAGTGACCCCCAACCCAGAGAGGCAGCACTGCCGTTTCCTCCCCCTCCTTCTCCCAGAGAATGGACCATTACAGGGTCAAGGACCTGGGGGGAGGTCAGGGTTTAAGGGCACATCCTGGCTGGGGCAGAGCAGGGCCAGCCCTGCCACAGTGTCACCATCCCAGTGCCTACTGGAGTTCGGTGCTCCCGGCAGCGTGCAGGGGACAGGGACACTCCTGCCCCCGGACACCAGCTCCCAGGGCTCAGGAGCTGCCCGCGGGCAGGGAAGAGGCACTGGATGTTCTCCGCCCATGTTACCGGCACCCTCCGATTACAGTATGTTCCTCTCCAGGGCATTTTATCTTCCCATTCCCTGGGCAGCTCCCAGGGCTGGAAAGCCCTTCGTCATCCTCATGTGATAGGAGGTTATCACATTATTGCCTTCTAAATCGGGAGTAGAAGTGCCTCTCCGAGGTGTCCATCTCTCCACCAGCACTGCCTTTGCTTCCGACCTGTTTTGAATCACTGCTAGCTGASCAGGGGTGGCTTTTGGGGAAGAACTCGCCTCCCTGGCAGGGTCCGAGGGAAGAAAATGTCTCTTATAGGTCATGAAATGCCCCCGACCCCGGCGTGAAAGCAACCCTGGGGGACGGTGGCAGAGGCAGCTCCTGCCCGGCCCTGCCATCACCGGCCCCACTTCCACCAGTCCAGACTGGGCTGTGATTACAGGAGGCTTTGCTGAGACAGGAAGAAAATAACCTGAGAGGAGGATAAACTCCTGCCTGGCGGGCAGCGGGGGCTGGCAGCTTTCATCTCGCCCCATCCATCACCTCCCCGTCCGTGTGGCTCCCACGTGGGAAGGCTCATCTGCAGCCCGACCCGCACCCCACCCCTCCCATGGGGGCTTGGGGACCCCGCTCCTGCCCCACGCAGGATGGGATGATGGTGGACCCCATCCCAGTGAGGATGTCCCTGTGCCACGGCATTTCCACCCCATCCATCTGTGTTTACATTCCCCTCTGATCGAGGCCGGCGATAAGGACAAACCCGGACAAACCCACACCCCTGCTGCCCGCCCAAGGGCTGTTTGTGCAGATAAAAGTTGCCCCATAAACAAGCCCATCCTGCCTTTGGGAATGGCATCTCTGCCGGCCTCAGCCCTCGGCAGGAAGCCCTGACCGGCATTGCTGGCGGTGCTCAGCACCCCAAAACGCACTCCTGGGATGTGCTCTTTGGCTCCTGCTCTTGCCGTGGGTTAAAAACAGCCTCTATGGCATGGCATGGGATGGTACCCACGGCCAGAGCCAGAGGGGAAGCGTTTGACTCCCTCTTCCTCCTTCTCTTCCTCCTCCTCTTCCTCCTCCTCCTCGTTTTTGTTGGTTTTCCTCCCTGCGAACACTGGGCCAGAAGTGAACACAGCCTGGTATCAGCCCCAGGAGGGGRCCGGGGGGCTGGGAAGCAGGGATGGATGCTGTTGGGCAGTGAGGGCACAGCCAGGAGTTTTGCAGAGGGTGCCTAGGCATGGAAGGGGGGAGAGGAGGGTCAAGGGGAGGCAGCCGGGTGGCATGTGGTGATTTGGCCGGTGTCCCGTGGTGTGGCCGGGCTGGCGGGTGGCTCCACGTGGGGCTGCTGGCACTCGCTCCCTTCCCATCCCTGCCATCTTCCCCCAAAGCAGCTCCTCTCCCCGAAGCGGGGCTGGATTCCTGCCCTCCCACCTTGCTGTGGGGCAGAGCTGGGAATCCCACAGCCAGGATGCTCCTGTCTCCCTTGGAAAGCCCTGTCTGAAAGCTCAGKTCTCTCTGGGGTTATTTCTGTTGATGTTTTTTCACGACACTTCCCACACTTTTTGTGAAATCCGGACCCATGTTATTGCAAACTTCTCCCTCCTTCCCCCACCCTGGTTTGCTTTAGCAATAGCTGAAGGAAAACCAGAAACAACAGGAAAGGAGCTCTGAAAACATCTGTAAAACCTTTGCAGATCCTGATGGCAGTGTAAGGACTCTCCCTTCTCCAGGTACTTGCAGCTGGAGGGAGATGGGACATGCCAGAAATGAACCCCTGCTGCAAGGCGTGACAAAAATGTCAGAAATTGGGAGTAACTGCCCGCAAGCACTGCTCTGGCTGCTGTTGTGGGCTTTCCCCACAGCAACATCGGAAAGAAAACAGCTTTATGATGATTCATTTTTAAATTTGAAAACATAATTGCACAGGGATCTGGCGGGCAGGAGTAGAACCTGAGATTGCCTTGCTGCAGCCTTTGGCACTGGCTGGGTTTCAAGATCTCGGTGCCCCTTTCCCTCATTCTCACAACGCTGCCGTGGCCTCAGGAAGAGCTGCAGCCCCGGGATGACGAGTGGCTGTGCCTGGTCTCAGGCTGCCTGCTCTGGGCAGGGCAGGATGGCCCTGGAGCAAGATCCGTGCCCCCATTTCCCCTCTGGTGGCAGCGATGCCGGTCACCACAGTGCATGGTACGCATTCTCCATACCAGCCAGCCGGCCACCAGCCCCACCAGCCCCATCTATCCCCCGAAAGCCACCCCGGGGTGCCCCAGGCAAGGAAAGGGATCTCACCAGCCCAGCCTGGCCCCTGAAGGGCTCCACATCTCTTTCCTGTGAGCTGGTGTCCRTAGGGCAAAACAATGTGGGAATGGGCTAATAAACAGGGAGCAGTGACCTTGGCTCCGGCTGTGCCGGCTCCGACTTCCCGGGTGCTCGCCCTGCCTCGTTCATCACCAAGGAGGCAGGAGCTCCCAGGAGMTTCACTTGGAAAACGGGATGTGAGTGTGTGAGACATGGGAGCTTGGAGCCCCTCAGGATCCAGGGCTCACCCTGGGCTGGGGTGGCAGCACCAGGGTGGCACAGGGATTATCCCCGTGCTGGGACAGCAGCCGGGTCACAGGAGCTACTAGACATGCAGTAGGGTATAAATCACCCCAGATGCAAAGCATGGACCCTGCTTGAATCCCCTAAATGTGAGGATGTTTGCCATGGGATATTGAGCATGCCTTGGGTAACCCATATGCTAAAAACAGCAGCTTGCAAGAGAGTCAAACAGCACATTTTTAGKATTTTTTGTTTTTCTAACACAGAGATTTTTCACTTCCTGCCCAGCCCTGGCCGACAGTGCTGCAGCTCCCAGAGCTGTGCCCGCCTTTGCCGGGGAAGGAGGTTTTATGTGGAGACCAGAGTTTATGTGGAGCTTCCTGCAGGCTTCCTGGGACAGGCAGTACCCAGGGGTTAAAGCTTCATCACAGCGTGTTTATGTGCTGACAAGGAAATGTGATGACAGAGAATCCCAAACAACTTCAAAGCAAGATTTGTGGGTCTGATATGGAAACTATTCTGAAAGTCCAGGAGAGCCCATCACTTCTGTGGACACAGAGCCAGAGCAGGACCCATTCCCAAAGCCCAGCCTGGCCCTGTGCCCATCCCACTGAGCCCCGAGCTCCCTCCGTGGGGAGGGAATTTGGGGTAAAATGGTGTTCCTTGGGCAGCTCCTGCTTAGGCAGAGGGATGAGTATCACATGGTCCTCATCCACATCCTGTGCTGTCCCCAGGCGTCCTCCCTTGGGATGGACAGGTGAAACCCTTGAGGGCTTGGTGGGCAGTTTTGGTACCATCACCTGCTGCACTAGGGTTATTTTTGGACCCTCTGCTGTGATGGACCCTCCTCAGCTGAGGAAGCTGAACCAAGGGGAGAGAGGGATGCTGCTGTCCCCACTGTCAGTGAGTGACCACGAGCAGTGACACTGCTGTGACTCCCACCGTGTGATGGGTTTATCTCGTGTCCTGTACCGCCGAGTATGCAGCCACATGCCAGGGACGGAGCAAGTTCCCAGCTATAAAAAGCTTTTGTTTTATCCATTGCTGCTACTTGAGCTCTCACCCCTCACTCTCTGTGACTAGGCAGAGCCTCTGTGCCCTCAGATGTGCCTGGGACCTGCTCAGGCATCTGTTTCCTCTCTCTGAACACATCCGTGGGCACCAGGAGCTGCATGTGCTGCCCAGCAAGGAGAGTGGCACTGCCTGTTCCCTGCATTCCRTCTCTCCCCGAGTAGGCATCTCCTGTAACTCATCCTGCCGGGGAAGTGGAAGCAAGAATGGAAAGAAGAGGGAAGGATGGGAAGCCACCAGCCCCTGGTCACCCAGGAGGGTGGTGGCAGAGCCGGGCATCCTGCCCCATGCCTGGCCTTTGCCAGCTCCATGCAGCCAAGCCCAAAGCCCTCGTTATCCACGGACATTCCCACAGATGCTCTTGCTTCACTTTCCAGACACAAATCCAGTTCCATGTGCAGGTGCCCTCTGGAGTTAGGTGTGCAGCCACACTGGATGGACGATGTCTTCCCTGCATGGTCTGTGCCATTCCAGGGCCAGGACAAACCTCCCTGTGAACTGCAATTCCCAGCTCGGTCCCAGCTGGCAACAAATGCCTGGGCTGGGAGCTGAGTGGGGTTGGATCACGCCCTCGGCCAAGGGCTTTGAAAATCCAAAACAGCCTTGTAAAGATTAAGCTCATAAAACCAGGGCTCTGCTTTCCTAGCTCATGAATGGGAAGAAATGCCAACCAGATCATTTTTACACGTATTTTTTCCGTCTTCGTCAACATTCCCCCATTTGGCTGAAACTTCAAACTGCCACATTTGGAGAGCGCCTGTCTTAGAAGTTCCAGTATTTGTATAAATAACTGATAGGGAAAGAAATGATCCACTCTGGAGTCTGCCCAGGGGCCCTGGGAACAGCAATGGGGCTCTGGAGCCTCYCGGAGCCCTCCAGAGTTTTGGTGGTTCTCCAGTGCCATGTGAGTGGGGCAGGAAGTGTGGATGGGGGTCTCCAAACACCAGCACCCACCCAAATTCAGGAGGGGGAGCAAGAAACGTCTCCTCTATCTACTGGAAAGAAGATTAAGTCAATAAATATGGAAGYGAAATGGTGACTGTGGCTCTGAGTGTCATCTTTGGAAGCGGGGCTGTCACCTTGCCAACCCTCTGCTGATGTCGGGGGGGACACAGGGGTGTCACTGCCCCCACCAGGGTCAGTCTGTCCTGCCCAGGGAGAGCCCGAGCACAGTGAGGGGTGTACAGAGAGGGGCACGAGGGGAGGGGCACGGTGAGGGGTGAGAGCAAGGGGTGCAGGGTGAGAATTGAGGTGTGGGGAGAGAGATCAGAGCACCTGTGAGGGTGGCACAAAGGGGTGAGGGTGCACAGTGAGTGGCTGGTGTGCACGGCAGGGTGCAGGGTGCATGGAGAACAAGGACAGATGTGGGACTGGGGACATGGAGAGGGGCTGCAGGGCACGGTGAGGGGCTGGAGAGCACAGAGAAGGGCGGGAGGGCACCGCGAAGGGCGCACAGCGAGGGGCCGAGGCGCCCGGCGGGGATGCCGGGGGAAGCGGGGCGGGCCGGGGCAGCTCGTCCGGGGGGAAGGCGGTGCCGCCGCCCGCTCCTCTTCCCTCGCCCTCAGGAGCGGGCAGCCCGGGGCCGCCCCGCGCCTTTAAAGGCTCCTCCTCCGGCGCGGAGGGGACCCGGCCCCGCCGGTCCGCCCCGAGGGCTGCGCCGGGAGCGCGGCGGGGAGCGCACGGCGGGGCGCGGGGCCGGCGCCCCAGCCCGGCCGAGATGAGCCCCCTCCCCGCGGGCAACGGCAGCGCCTGGGGGGGCTCCGGCAACTGCAGCGGGGCCGGCAGCCTGGGCCGGCAGTGGGTCCTGGGGACCGTCCTCAGCTTCACCGTCCTGGTCATCGTGGCCGGCAACTTGCTGGTGATTGTGGCCATCGCCAAGACACCGCGGCTGCAGACCATGACCAACGTCTTCATCACCTCGCTGGCGTGCGCCGACCTCATCATGGGCTTGCTGGTGGTGCCTCCAGGGGCCACCATCCTGCTGAGCGGCCACTGGCCCTACAGCACGACGGTGTGCGAGCTGTGGACCTCGCTGGACGTGCTGTGTGTCACGGCCAGCATTGAGACGCTGTGTGCCATCGCCGTGGATCGCTACCTCGCCATCACCTCGCCGCTGCAGTACGAAGCGCTGGTGACCAAGGGCCGGGCGCGGGCCGTGGTGTGCCTGGTGTGGGCCATCTCCGCCTTCATCTCCTTCCTGCCCATCATGAACCACTGGTGGCGGGACGGGGCGGACGAGCAGGCGGCGCGCTGCTATGACGACCCGCGCTGCTGTGACTTTGTCACCAACATGACCTACGCCATCATCTCCTCCACCATCTCCTTCTACGTGCCCCTGCTCGTCATGATCTTCGTCTATGTCCGAGTCTTTGCCGTGGCTACGAGGCACGTCCAGCTCATCGGCAAGGACAAGGTGAGGTTCCTGCAGGAGCCCCCGAGCCCCACGTCCAGGGGCAGCCGGCGCAGGCGGCCCTCTCGTCTGCTGGCCATCAAGGAGCACAAGGCGCTCAAGACCCTGGGCATCATCATGGGCACCTTCACCCTCTGCTGGCTGCCCTTCTTTGTGGCCAACATCATCAAGGTCTTCTGCCGGCCGCTGGTGCCGGACCAGCTCTTTCTCTTCCTCAACTGGCTGGGCTACATCAACTCAGCCTTCAACCCCATCATCTACTGCCGCAGCCCCGACTTCAGGAGCGCCTTCCGCAAGCTGCTGTGCTGCCCACGCCGTGCCGATCGCCGGCTCCATGCCGTCTCACAGGACCTGCAGCGCTGCCCCTGTGCCTTCAGCCCGAGGGGGGGCCCCGTGGAGGACAGCAAGGTGGCCCCCGGGTGCCCCGTGGAGGACGGCGAGGCTCGGGGCAGCAGCAGCYGGACAGAGGAGACGCCCGTGGCCCAGGGCAGTGGCCACCGGCAGCGGCCCCTGGGCGAGTTGCGGCTGCAGGGCACCCAGAGCACGGTCTGTTCACAGCTTGATGAGTAGGTACATGTAGGCACTCGCTCGGGGGGGCTCAGGGGGTCCAGCCTTTTGGGGTGTGACTGGGGGGCTGTTGATGGTGGGACCGTGTTCTGACAGCGCAGTGCAGAGCTGGGAGGACAGGCAGACCCTGGAGCTGGGGGGCAGACAGACTATTCAGGCAGTTATTCTGGTTACTGCGGATTTTAACCGTGTTTCTCTGGCCAAAGCTCCTCCTGATGCCTGAGGGCAGGATAGGTTCCCTGCCAGCCTGTGTGGGGAGCAATGTGTAGAGAGAGGTGCCAGAGGTRTTCCCATCCTGGGAAGGATTCACCTGTGCTGGGAACATGGGATGGTGAATGGTGGGGAGGGTCTGGGCTCTCACCCCCTGTGCTCTCCTGTTTCAGGTTTGCTGGCAGAGAGATGCCCACGGGTCCATCTGTTTGACTGGGAGCAGCCGAGAGCCAGGAGGAGAGTGAGTGTTTCCCCCGGCCGGGTCATCATCCCTCCGGCTTCTCCTCTGCCCGTGTTGGCCGCTGCCCTCCTTGGGGAGCACAGCCCGTGGCCAGCCCCAGGCAGCTGCCCGGTGTCAGGCATGTGAGTCCAGTGTCAGCCCGGCCGGGGCTGCTGACACCTTTCCACTGCCCTGGGAGCTTTAACTCTCCGCGGGCTGCTGCCTAGTTGGCTCACCGGAGCTCCAGACCTTGTGCATGCTGCTGCTGGACCCCATTCCATGCCCGCTGTGGGGGTGGCTGTGGGTCCCTGTCCCCAGCAGAGCCCGGTGGGTGACACTGCGTCACCTCCCACCCTCTTCCTGCAGGGCTGGGGTTGGAGAAGCAGCACCGGGGTGACGGTGCTGGAAGGACCCTCCAGTGCACGCACCGACCCAGAGAGGAGGGGATGTCCCTTGGGAACGCTAGTGGTTTTGCGACAACACCGGCTGCTCTGTGCCGTTGGTGCTGGAGACCTGGAGCTGGGGAAAAGCTCTGGAGCTGCTCGCCAAGAGGCAGCACAGCCTCCGGGATGTGTGGACAGAGGACAAGCTCCCATCTGGGGTGTTCCTGGCATGGCTGGCAGTGGGATGTAGACTGGCAGCTCTGCTCTCTTGAAAGACAAGGGACTCTGTTGTCCCAGGCTTGGCCGGTTTTGGACAGTCCGTCCGGAAGGGGAGAAGAGCCTCCTGCAGGCTCAAGCCCTTCCCAGGATTTCCATTCCTGCCCCAGCTGCTGCATTCCAGGGGTGGGTGCAATTCCAGGAGCTGCAGTGATGCCTTCAGCAAAGGAAAAGCTCAGGGAAATGAGGGGAGCTCTGAGCACAGAGGACTTCCAAACCAGGGAGTTCCAATCTTGTCAGATCTCTTCCAGTTTCTCCCTCTCGTTTGGGACAGATGTTCATGTCCGTGCCACTTGGGGACGGGAGGGGAGGTGGATTCTCATCTCACAAGCGTACGGACGTGCCCTGCTCATGCCACACAGCACCTTTGGGCATACGTTGCTGTAAATATGTTGCTGTACAGTTTTTGTCCTGGTTTGTGTCCCCCCCACCGTGTGAAATAAACCTCCAAATCTCTGCAGTGCCTCCGAATCTGTCCTGAGCAGAGGGTGCTGCTCCATGTGCTGTTCCCAAGGGGCTGCCCGAGGTTCAGGGGGTGCATTCCCCCTGATGCACTGACGTTCAGGGGCTGGCAGGGAAAAGCTGGGCTCTGGACGTGCCATGGTGCCAGCCCCCAGCCCTGCCCCATGTCCCCACTGCCCAAAAGGGCAGGCAGAATTGTCGGAGGTGTCCAGTGCCACCTCCTGGTGCCAGGGAAATCCCAGCTCCTGCACAGGAGCTGGACCTGGAGTGCTGCAGGGTCTTCCCTCCTGGGATCCTCCCTTGGTGTGTTTTGCTTTTAACAACCTGCAACGACGAAATCACTAAAAGAGAAAAGTGCAGCTCGGGGAGTGTTCCTATTTCAGAGCCTCAGACCCTGGTCTGGTAACTCTTGGGGGGCTCATCCCTGATTCTGGCAGCTGACCCTGAGCACAAGCAGGTCCTGTGTGTCCCTCACCCCCCCGTGGCCTCATCCTCCCCGGGTCCCCTGCTGAGGGACACAGTCCAAAGCAGCCCATGAGCTGCTGGTTAGCCCCCAGGAGCCCCGTGTTAACGAGTGACTTCCCAAGCAGTGAGGGTTGGGAAGGGCCTGGCCCAGGGAACGGGGGTCCCAGAGAACAGGGGTCCTGCTGGCAGGGCTGGTGGCTTCAACTCTAATCAAGTTAAGTGGGTCCAGATGGACTGTAAGTGCTGCTGGGGGTGCGAAGGGGTGGGGGGTGCTTTGGTGCCACCTCCACCCCCTGCACCTGCACTGCATTCCCAACGTGCACCTCCCGGGATCCCCCTTTCCTTTATTAGCAGCTGGTGCCAGGGTGGGTGCTTGTCGCTCTGTGGGAGCTGTTGTCGGATTCGCTGTGGAGGATGAACACCTCGTTTCCTTTCTCCCGGTCACTGCTGGAGGACCGGCCCGTGGCCGTGCTGTGGGGTACGCAGCTATGAGCTCCAGGATGAGACCTGGTAGCAGGATTGAGCTGGGGGGTGGTGGCTGTGCTCTGCAGCCAGCCAGGCTGGGTGTGATTTCCCCTTTCTCATTGAGTGTGCACCTGGGAAGGCCTCCCTTCTGTTTTTGGGAGGGGGAAGCACCATCCCTTTGCTGTTGGGAGGGGGCAGCTTGTGCGTGCGCAGACCGTGCCGTGTCCCCCAGGCTGCCAGTTGGGCACGGGCGCCCGGAGCTGCGTGTTGAAGGAGGACGRTGACCTCTTGGAGCACCTGGTGCTGCTGAGAACGGTGAGATCCGAGCCCTGCCCAGGAACCTGCCGGAGCTCAGGCCGGCGGCTCCCTGCCATGGGCCCTCTGCTCCGCCCTGCAGATCTGCCTGGGGGCTGACGCCAGGGACGAGCTGCACGTGGTGGCTGTGGATTCCAAAAACTCCTCCGGGGAGCACAAGCCGGTGCCCATCGCGGCGCTGCGGAGGTCGCTGCTCCCCATGGTAAGGGCAGCCCCTGCCTGGGGGTGACAGCGTCATCTCGGACTGGGCCCGGTGGTCTCTGAGCTCTGTCTCTCTGCAGATCAGCCTCAAAGGTCTGGAGCTCGTCCCTCCTGTCACCTTCGTTCTCCAGTGTGGAGCTGGGCCAGTCTATCTCAGCGGGCAGTACATCACCCGTGAGTGTTATCAGCCCGAGGGCTCTGGGGTCCCTCGGGGATGCTCTGGAGTCCCTCGGCAGCTTTACTGGCAGCTCGTGCTCTCTGCTTCGGCCCAGGGATGGAGGGAAGGCTGCTCGGGAGGGATTAGTGCCTGTTTGCAGTCACAGGCCGGACACGGTGCGCTGTGCCAGCTCCCTGGTCTGCTGCCACGGGGTGGGAGGGTGTCAGTGTTCCCAGTCCTGGTGTGGAGTGGGATTTGCAGGCGGGCGGCTTCACCCACCCCTCCGTGGGTCAGGACCACCCCTGCTGCAGGCCTGCCTCTCCTCTCCCCAGTGGATGATGATGCCATGTCTGAAGCCCCTGAGGAAGAGCTCCCAGAGGAAGAYGTGGATGATGAGGATGGTGATGGAGCTTCATAGAATAGGGGCAGCTTGGAGAAGACTTTGGCTCTGGACTGGAGCTGGTGGGATGGTGTGGACACCCTGTGCTGGGAGCTGCCAATGCCTTGTGCCAAATGTCATGGAGCTTTGCAGAGGGACACAAACTGCCTGGGCTTTGAGTGTCATCCCTTGTCTCCTCTCTGCTTGTGCCTCCCCCTGCTTGGGGCTGGCCCCCTCAGCTCCCCCAGGCACAGCTCAGCCTCTCCTGCCGTTTTGCACCAGCAAATTCCAATTAATAAATGCGGGAATGCCCTTTTGTGCATAAGTGACCAATTATTTGATGCATGAGCACCCCATCAGCTCACCCACAAGCACCCAGTTAATCACGTGAGGGTTAAACAGTGCAGGCTTGAGCACCCAGTGAGCACAGGTGTGAGCACGCCAGTAAGGTCCTCGGGTGCCCAGTTGAGCCCCTGTTATCACAGGAGCAAAAAAAGGGCAGGAGGAAGCATTTCCCCAAATACCTTTTGATTATTTACATTTTCTGCTGTCTGAACACCTATACTATGATAACACAATCGTTGTATTAATTGCAATAAATTAAAATAAGTCAAACTTCCCCCCAGTTGAGGTGGGAGCTGTGGATGTATCTTGGGAGGAGGTTCTGGTAAGTGGAAATTTATTTACGGGCGGGGTTTTCCCTGCTGGTGCTGGGCTGGTGAAGTCCTCCCTGGGCAGAACAAAGAGCRGGGCTGGCTGGTTGCGTGGTTTGGATTTAGCAGCAAACATTTGACCAAGACCTTATTCCAAGTCTGTTTCCGAGTGCCTCCTCCGAGGTGGGTGCCTTGCAGATGCAGGGATGAAGAAGGCAGGGTCCCTGGAAGTTGGTCTAAAAACCCAATTAATGCAAATTTGGACTGTGGAACTTCTGAGGGGCTGCTGGGATGTGTGATCAAAGTGTGGCTAGAGCAGCTCTCCATTGGGATCACCTGGGGGTTTCCAGCACAGGTCATCCACCTCAGCCTCCTCCCCCCCCCGGCACACCTACTGGTACCCCACAGCCCCCCAGACTGTACCCCCACACCTGGACACGTGCCTGTCTGTACTCAAAGGCTCTTGTGCACCCCAAAATGCCCACACATGGCTCTGCACCTGTGCAAAACCACATACAGCTGTACATACACACCACCTGTAAGTATACCTGTACACACATACAGGCCTAGCTCAGATGGCCTTGGCAGGCTCCTTCCAGCCCCAGTGTTGCTGGGGCTGTACGCCCTCTGGGTCCCTTACCCTAACCCTAGACTGAGCCCTAAGCCCAAGGCAAGATGGGACGTTTTCGGGTCAGAAGGGTGTGGGAGCAGCCATGTTAGGGCCTTGTTCAGATGGCCTTGGCCGGCCCTTTCCAGTCCCAGTGTTGCTGGAGCTGTAAGCCCTCTGGTTCCTTCAACCCTAACCCTAAAACGAGCCTGCTGTACACGCATGTCCCTGTACAGACACAAACCCCTGTACACACACCTGCACACACACATATCCCTGTGCATACACAGAGCCCTATGCACACCTGTACACACACACCTCCCATATGCACACCTGTACATTCACACACATCCCTGTACACAGCTGTGCCCCCTGTACACACAACCCCTGTACACACACCTGTACATGCACACACCCCCTGTACATGCTGTGCACACCTGTGCACAGCTGCACATTCACATATATCCCTGTACACACACATCCCTGTAGACACCTGTGCATACACACACATTCCTGCACACACCTGTACCCACCTGTGCACACCTGTACATACACATACCTGTACACACCCTTACATACACATTCCTGTACACACCTGTGCACAGCTGTACATACACACATACAGGTGTACACACCTGYGCACACCTGTACRTACACATACCTGTACRCACCTGTACATACACACACATTCCTGCACACACCTGTACACAGATACCTGTACATACACACACACCTGTGCACACCTGTCCATACAGATACCTGTAYGTACACACACATTCCTGCGCACACCTGTGCACACCTGTACACACAGATACCTGTACATACACACACATTCCTGCGCACACCTGCGCACACCTGTACATACACACACATTCCTGCGCACACCTGTACACACAGATACCTGTACATACACACACATTCCTGCACACACCTGCGCACACCTGTACATACACACACATTCCTGCGCACACCTGTACACACAGATACCTGTACGTACACACACATTCCTG